>JAHRIG010000284.1:271502-505449 GCA_020311275.1 Eira barbara | reverse complement strand
TTCCACCTTCCATCCCCGCCTCTCCTCCCCTCCCCGTCGCGGTCAGCCTCCCATCCCCCACTGCCCGACCGCCCCTCCCCCTCCTCTTCCGCCGCCCATCCCCCATCTCCACATTCCACTCCCCCCTTCCTTGCCCCCCCTTCCCCTCTCCCCTCCCCGCCTTCCCCCAGCAACCACAGGCTTCCTCCTCCTCCTTCCCTCGTCCCTCCCCGCCCCCGTGACCCCCTCTCCCGGCCCCTCTCGGCCGGGGCCGGGTCCGAAAGGTCACGTGGCCCCCTCGGCCTCCGGGTGGGGTGAGGGGGCCGGCCGCCGAACCTGTTCTTTGTTAAGAGGTCAACGCCAGCGCCCAGCTCCGCCGAAAGGGCTACCGAGGACCTTCGAAGAGCAGCGCACTCCAGCGCCCCCGCCCCCCCTCGCCGGCCTGCCGGGCCCTCGCTACTAGTGCTTCCCCCCCAAACGGGCCTAGGTCACCGGTTCCGCGGCGGGGGAGTGGGGGTCCTAAGGCCCTCGGGGTGGGGGTGGGGTGCGGCCCCCTGCGGGCTGAGAAACAGGAAAGGGGCCGCGGGGGAGCTGGGGGGAGCTGGCCCGAGAGCCTGGGGGTGGGTGGAGGTGGGGGGCAAAGGGAAAGGGGGAGCTCCTGGAGGGAGGGGGCCCTGGGGGCGCTCTGGGCGGTGCAGGCGCAGGCTCTGTGGAAGGGAGAGCCAGGCCCCAACACTGCGGGATCTCGTGGTGCCGGTGGCGGTGGGGGGCGCCCAGGAGGGTGTCTCCGAAAGTGGGCTGCCTGCCCGCAGGGGGTCGTTTCCGCGGGAGCTGCCCCGGACCGCCCCGTCCTGAGATTAAACCCCCTCGGAGAGAGCGCGCGCGAGGCCCGGCCGGGCCCGCCGTGCTCCGGGGAGCGGTGCTCGCCCCATAAGCCGTACCTCGGAGCCGCTGTTACTGTGCAACCCTCGCGAGGGCATGGCCCGGAGGTCGGGCTGGGTGCTCCGGGCACCTGATGAAACCTCTCGCTTCACGGTAGCTTCACCGCGGACGAGGTAAAGAATGTTTACTCCTCCTAAAAGAAAACAGAACGTAGCCAGTTTTCCGTCCAAAAACCTCAGAAATTCCCAGAGAAGACTCAGTGTTAACATGAGCTGGCCTGACCTGCCTGTCGTGTTTTTCTGTGCAGAAAAATTTCCCATCCAAAAATGGGAGTTGAGGGTAGAAAGGAGGCGAATAATAAAACAGGGCTTTCAGGATGGAAATAGCTCCGCATTCGGATTCTGTTACTTCGCCTTAAAAATATTTTTCTAGGTCACTAAATATTAGTCAAAGGCGTACTTTTAATGACGGATTAAAATTGGACCGTACGGAATTTTATATGCCAGAATGTATTAACCATCTCCCTCCTACATGACGTTCCTCTTGTTGAACCCTGAGGAAACCTATCCTAAATTATCCCCTCTCCTGCAGTTATGTAAGTAACCTTTCTCACTGTAACCCTCGGTGCAAAAAATGGATACAGTTTCCTCCCGCCATGGGTAAGTGTGTTGACTCTGCTCGGAATTTGAAGCTTTCTGGTGTTAAGGAAAGAAAACATTGGCCAAGTGACCCAGCCAAGAGCTGTTTCTTGTCCTTTGAGACCTCAGATGAGGGGAGAAAGATGCTCAGGGCACCCGGAAGGCAGGACAAAGATCCAGACATCCCAGTCTTGGAAGGAGCCGGGATGGGAGATTCCCAGTGCACTGCCTACCACGTTCCCTCGGACAGCCTGCAAAGCCTGCATGTTTCTAGTGAGGCGTGGAAATTTTCCCTTCTGGTACTTCTCTGCTAAATATATCCTTTTCAAAAAATTTATATATGCATGCACATTTAAGGGATGGTGGCTATCACTGATTCCATAGAAACTGAAAGACTCGAAAGGCCCAAATCTCGGTGTGGGGGGACAAGACGGAGGCATCTCAATGCAGGACAGGACTTCCCTCCTGCTCATGACAAACTTCACAGGCCTGGGAGGCATCCTGGCAGTCAGCTTGAACGATCCCCTCTTTTTGTGCCCATCACATGAACCGTCTGAGCGAATTATTTCGGAGTGACTTCACTCACATTTTTGTATTGTACGAAATAAGAAATGCGAGAACAATGTACAGCCTTTCCTTTAACGAAACGTCGCCGCCCCACAGTTCTCTGTGCCGGATGAGAATAATTCCAGAGTTATCCTCCTCCTCGTCAGAACACTCACATAGTGGGTTTTTGTTCTTTTGGTCAACAACTTCAGTGTTAAAACGTGATCGATTGTATATATCTACTCAAGAGAGAAGAAAGCATGTCCACGTTATTCATAAAAGCCAAAAAGTGGAAATAGCCCAAAGGTCCATCAACAGATACACAGATGAGATACGGTCCGTGCATACAATGGAATAGTATTCAGCCATAAAAAATAATGAATTCCCGATGTGTGCCACACGGTCAAACTTCAGACATGTTATGCTGAGACAGGAAAGGCTACATATCGTGTGAGTCCATTTATACAAAATGTCCAGAAAAGATTGATCTAGAGAGACAGGAAATGACCCAGTGGTTGTCTCAGGACACAGAAGCAAAGGGATGGGGAGTGAGAGCTACTGGGTACCAGGTTTCCTTTGGGGGTGATGGAAATGTCCAAAAATTATATCATAGTCATGATTATACAACCCTTCCTATAATAATAATAATAATAAACAACAATAACGCTGAATCGTTCTCTTACAGTGGGTGATTTTTATGGCATGTAAATTATATCTCAAAAAAAATTTTTTTAAATGCTATAGTGCAACAGAATTTTTTTAGGCACTGTCTCAAAGTGGATAGGGAATCCTGGCACAGACCTATTAAAGACAGGTAAAAATACCTTCGAAATAGGCCACCCTAAAACTAGCAAATGCTAGAGTGAATCTGTGCCAGACATTAGCATTTTCCTGGAGATTTTTCTCTGCGATCCTGCCCCTTCCCGGACCTACGTCCTCATCGCTTTATGTTAGCATTTGGGCTCTGTCCTGGCCCTGCTTTGCTCTGCTGCTTTTCCCCCGTAATCCAAAATCGATCGATTTATGCAACTATCCCCCAGTTCTTCAGGTGACAATTCAGGCTTTCCCCTACATTCACCAAACTTGGCTGAGCTGTTTGCATCTCCTTCTCTCCCAATAAACCACCATCCACAGGCAGAAGCATATTGCCCAGGGAAACCCAGGACCCACACACTTAGACATACGTGCCCAGAACGAGCTGCTCACAAAACCATCCTTACCTTTGCCACGTGTGACATACTTATTGTGTTTATCCATTTTCATTTCATTTTTTGCAATGCTGGTCATCACCTACCCCACCAAATTCACAACAACACAAGTAGTTATTTGAGGAAACATCCCTCCTCCCCCAGTTTGAAAAACATGGGTTCACTGGGGATCTTAGGCAATGACCGGAGGCAGTTTGGGTTGTCACAGCTAGGGGAGGGGTGCTGCTGGCATCCAGTGGCTGGAGGCCAGGGACACTGCCCAGCACCCTACAGTGCCCAGGAGAGCCCCCATAGCACAGAACAATCTGGCCCCAGACACAGTGCCAGGATGGAGAAATTTTGATCTCAATTCTAGTAATGTCTCAAGGGTCCTCATCTATTCAGTGGGTCTTGGAGCTCACTCTAAAATAAGGTAGAAGGGGGGCCCCTGGGCGGCTTAGTAGGTTAACCTACTAAGGTCCCCAGCCCATGGTAGCTCAGGAGAGTGGCCCTGACCGCGTGATCAATATTGAGCTGAGGGCTGGTTTGTGCTCCGTGGATTTGCACATGCATCTGTCCGCATAACTCGTGGGGAATATTTATCGTATCCCTGTGACTCCCCACATAGTCCCCCTAATTCGAACCCTCTTTCTCATCCTACGGTTGGCCCACAGAGGAGTATGGGTTTTTCTGACGTGTGTCTCCCGTTTTTCTGGCTTTGAGTTCAAATGTTCTGAAACGGAGGCCAAGTCTTGCCCACACCGCTGCCTCAGCTGGGGCCCCTAGCCCAGGACCTGGGAAAGGCAGGGCCTGGCTCCCCGCATGTGCCTTGGCCCCAGTGAGTGTCCACGTGTCCGCCCTGCCTCCTGCCATTTGGCACTTTGCACGCACATCCGCCTTGGGCTCCCCCATGCAGCTCCCCCTCCTGCCTTGCCTTCTGCTCCTTTGGAAAGTTCCTCTCCCTTTCCTGGTGTTGTGTTGCCCCCCCCCCCCATTCTTTCTCCTTAAGAATTCAGAAACTGTCCAGGATGTCGCTGTTGGGTCTCGGCTCCCACCTCTGACCCCACGCACCCCACGCCTAAATCACATGCACCCTGACACTCCAGCTTGCCCCACACTGGAATCACTCCAGGGGCTTTAAAAACTCCGACCATGGGGCGCCTGCGAGGCTCGGTCAGTTAAGCATCTGACTCTTGATTTCGGCTCAGGTTGTGATCTCTGCGTCCCGAGATTGTGCCCCAAATTAGAAGCCTGCTTAGGATTCTCTCTCTCGCTCCCTTTGTCCTGCCGCCTCCCCTGCCCACTCAGGCGTATGCTCTCTCTCAATAAATAAATAAGTAATTAATTAAAAACTCCTACCACCCGAGTCCCAACCTCTGAAATTGGGATTTCTTTAGTCTGGGATATGACCCCGAGGATCTCAATTTTTGAAATCACCCCCACCTGAGAACCACTCATTTAAAAAGTATACAGAAGTTAAGTTTCCGCTTTGCTGTTTTTGACGACATTAAAAATGTATACTTTTCCAAACTGCTCTCTGCTGTTACTTCATGCCAACTGTCCTTTGTTTCACGGAGCCGGGAGAGAGTGCCAAGCCTATTCTCCCAAGGACTCAAAGAGGAAAGCCACAGCAGAGCTACCGGAACAAGGCTCACAATTTAGTTGGGGGCAAAGCGTGACAATGAGTTCAATGAGATTAGCAAAGGCTGGGGAGCCGGCCAGCTCTGCTCTCATGACCGCCGGGGCTCAAGAGTTTCCAGTTCAGGAGTGGCACGGAGCACTGTGGCACCTCCCGAATTTCCTTCTGCCTCCTTGCCAGGCAAATGCACGTTCCTGACTTTGGGGCTCATGTCATCCCTTCCCTCCCTGCGCCTTCAAACACCCTGAAATACCTAGAGAGTGGCCCACGGGTCGGGAACAAGAAGGGGCTGGGTCAGGGATACTCTTGTCTGTTGTGCCCAACAGGGAACCTTCGAGCCGGATTCCGTCCACCTGCTCAGCCCTGCACAGAGCTGTACCAGGGAAAACCAAGGATGACTGGCAGTTTTTAAAAATAAACAGAGCATCGATGGATGGATTTTTTTTTTTTTTTTGCAACCTTCACAGAACTATGTTAGGAATTTAAGAAAAGGAATTGGCCGTTGGAATTCTTTCCTCTGAAGTGTGTGTGGGGAAATGAGTCACCCTCTTTACCTTTTTCTGACCTGCGGGCAGCGTCCTACTGTGTAAAGCTGTGTAAAGCTTACACTCAGACCTACCACATAATTTGTGGGGCAGAGGGCAAAAGGCACTTTGTGCAAAAGTAAACTGTCTTTGATAGCCTCCTTGCCCTGTCGTGACTTGTACCATCGCACTTCTTTGACACTGCGATACTCATGGAACTAGTGTGGACCCACATGAGGGCCCAGGGGCCCAAGAAGCAGCGAGTAGAGCGCATGTCTGATGACCCCAACCCCTTTGTGCTCCGGGGCAGAGGGTAGCTGGAGCGCCTCGGTGACCCCCAAGCTCCGGGTTCATGCTCCATTCTCCCATTGGACTGCACTGTCAAAAAGTTCAAGGATACAATGACGGAGGATTTCCATAGGGTGGTTGGATGTAGTGTGATGCACAACCTGAGCACCGGGCCATGTGTGGTCGAGCTATCACACGGCCACAAAGCTGGGCCTGCTCACACTTCTAGCACCAGCTAATACTCTCTATAGTCCAGTAAAGGATACATAAATAAAATATTTTCCAGATCACAAGGTTGACCCAATAACCAGTTCCACAAATAATTCACTCTTTCAAGGACAGAATAATGTTTTGAGCACTTTTGCGCTTCTCAATTGCCAACATTTTCGTTTTCTCCCCCGACGTCGTTAGCATCTATACAGCAAAAACATGCATTGTACATTTTTTTTTAATCAATTCCTTAAAAAAAAAAAAAAAATCAGTTCCTTTTGTTGTTCCTGCCATCTTTTTTTTTTTTTTTTTTTGGACTGATCTGTAAAATAGCCAAAGAGAACTAAGGAGATGTGATTTCTGTGATGTCCAAGAAAATGTGCATTCCACGAAACCAGGCTGTTGCTCTCTCAGAATATAATGAAATCAGTTGCTGGTGAGTTTAACAAGGACTGAAGCGGTCCGGATTACAAATGGCAAAGCGTGATGGTAAAGGATTGTCAGCAGATGTCTCGCTTCTCCACCCACCAGTGCTTCCTGGCGTGGGAACCGTGAACTTCCTTCACCAGAATCTGCCTGGCACTGGGGACCAGAGCTCCATCAAGGAGGTCTTGAGAGCCTGCCTCTCTAACAAACAGCTCAGGTGGCCGGAAGGCACCCATACTTTGAGAACCACCACCAGGGTCCCATCGCCCTGACAGCCTGTCCCTGGGCCATAGAGACAATACCTGCTCCTCCCAGACACATTGTGAACTCCCTCTTGTTCTAGCTGCTGGGCTCATTCTTACACATCACTTGGCTGGAACAGCCCAAAGCCATAGACACACCTTGTCTGAAGGTGTCCACACCCGCCCCAGAGGTGTGGAGTCATGCAGCAGAGTTCTGAGGGTGTGGGGACCCGTCTCCTGACCCCACACTCACCTCTTGGGCCATGCTGGGCGGAAGGTGCACATATAGGAGTTAATCACATCCTTCCCAGCATCTGGGCTCTCTGAAGCCAGGTACAGAAAAATACAATCGCCCTTTGTTCTCTGTGTTTGCACTCTGCTGACACAATCCCGGCTTGCAAGGTAGGAGCAAACCCTCCCAGTGCAAATCCCTTATGCTCAGGAAACACCTTCCTGTCTTTTCTTAGGTGAGTTTTTTTCAACTTTAAAAAACCGTCCCCATATGAAATGTTTTTGTTATATCCTTGAGACAGGCATCTGCTTGATACATTTTTTCTCAAGTGTAATTCTTCCACTGTCATTGCCAATGACTTTCTTGGGGGGGGGATTAATTTTCATTAAACCCTATACATATTTTCTTCCATTTCTGCGTGTCTAAGTCACCATCTTTCTGTCACCTCTATTTATCAAGTCATGCACTTAAAATGACTTGTTAGCTCCAGGAGAATTAAAAAGAGCTGGTTTTCTTTTTTTTCTGCAAGTTTTTGTTTTTTTGTTTTTTTTTTTTTTTTGAAGGATCACATCTGGCAAAACTTTGCCTGCCTTCCTGGAAATTTTAATTTTGGCGCAAGTGACGTGTTGATTTCATTCTTTAAACTATGAATACATTTTTTTAAATGCAAGAGCTACAAGGACTCCTATGCCCTAAAGCAAACTCCTTAGGGCAAAATAGAAAGAAAATAAAGAGATGGCACAGATGACTGCCTAGAAGCTTCATAAGTTCTGCAAGATGGTGATAACGGTCGATAACCTGGCAAGAGTTTCAGAGAAATGCACAGGAAGCAAAAACCCACTGCACCCGTAACGGCCTGGTGTTTCATTGTGCAATATCCCACAAGTCTTCAGGGTCCTCGGAACGATTGTGAAAGCTGTACATGTCACAGAGAGGCCCCAGCCTCCTGAAGGCCACCCTCCAGCCAGGCTCCATTGTAGGTCTGATGGGACAAAGCTTCCTTTGAAACAACAGCCCAAAAAACGGGGTGGGGGGGGTGAACAAAACTGGGCTCTTCCCCAGAGTCTCAAGGTATCTGGTCTTGCCTTTTGTCGTCCTTATCCTCCCGGCTCCTTGCTCTCCATCATTATTTTGAGTCAGCAATGAGGAGATGTCAAGGGATTCACTCCTCAGGAACACTCGTGATAGGGCAAAGAAGCAAAAGGCAACATTTTGCCTGTTCTTTTTATTGAGAAAGCTTTGTTTGATTTGAGGATGCACTGTTCAAAGCGAAGGACTCCTCGGAGATGCTCTGGGTGAGAGAGACGCATGGTAAACCAGCTCCAGGTCAGGCAGGTCGGGTTCTGCTTGGCTTGGTTTTGGAGCGAAGCCCGGAGGCTCTGCAGGAAACCCTTGAGCAGACATCAGCTGGATGTGTCGGAGCACAGAGTCACTTTTCGTAAGGATCCGAAGGTGCAGGGCAGCGGCAGCCAAGGACAGCTGCCAAAAATAGCCGACTTCCAGGGCGGCGGCGAAGTTGCAAGGCCGGCGTCAAAGGACCCGTGTCACACCAGTGAGACCATCGATGCCCAACGGTGGGCTTCTCTTGGTTACAAAGCGCATACATGCCTGTTGGGAAAGACACAAATAGAAAGTTCCACACCACAGTAGTGGAGTATTGTGCTGCGTATCGTCCGGCGAGCCAAAGGCAGGGCGGCAGCAGTTGTCAGGGTCTGAGGCGCTGCTGGGCTTATCCTATATACAGTCCGCAGCTCCCCGGGCTCTGCGAACCCAGGGGAGGGGATCTAGATCCCTAAAGTGACAACGAAATCAAGCTGGGGGATTCATTAACCTTATCCTGACGTCCTCCAAAAGCAATGTGGTGTATGCTCAAGCGATGAGGAAAGCCTAGCAGACAGCCCCCAGGGTTGGTGGCATATCTCTGTTTGGAATAAAATAAGTGCCTTCGAACGTATGATATTGTTCCTCGAGATTCTCCCGTTTTACGCAGTTGAATGACCACTTCGAAGGCAGAGCACGATGCTAGGTATGGAGGGAGGGGAGACGGGAAGGATATGCCTGAGAAGCCGGGGCTCCGGGGAGGGATCTGCAGTGCGTGAGCGCGAACTGCGGGCGGTTACAGTTCCCAAGACAAAGCAGACCACGGGGCAAAGGTTTACAATTACTGGTGTCCAAGGAGGCATAACCTCAGGAGCTTAAAATCGTTTTGCATTTGCTCGTACTCATTGAGTACCTAAAACGAACCACATTGTGTGTGAAGATTCGGGTGCAATGTAGGTGCGAATGTCCTAATTTCTCCCCATCCTGTCGCCATGCAAGTGCATTCACAATCTTCCTCTTTGAGGGCGACTTAGTTAGTGGTAAGGACGCATCTGGAACCCACGCCGGTCCCACACGAAGCTGTGAGAGTATCGGCAGGGAAGGCCGGCGAGGAAGAGGAGGTAGAGGAGGCGGGGGAAGCCACCATTTATTAGAAATCCACTGCCTGCCGCACACATCGCGGGCACAGCCTCGAACCCACCAGCAAGCCACCCCACTCTTCCCAGTCTACACACAAGAAGAACGAGGCCCTGAGACTTGCCCGTGGCCACAGATGAATGTGTGTTAGCACCTGGCTTCAAACCCACATCAGATGGGCTTTGAAAGCGTGGAATCCTGGCCCCCGCGCCGGCGGCTCTCAAACTTGACTGTGGGCTTGTCGGGACAGTTTCCTGGGCCACGTTCCCAGCAGCGCCGATGCGTCAGGCCTGAGTGGGACCCAAATTTCCGTTCCTAACAAGCTCAGAGGCGAGGCTGAGGCCGCTGGTCTGAGGTCACACCCGAGCACGGACCGAACAGTAGAATCTTGTTCTGCGCAGCCCCTGGGACTCGCTCCCGGGGCTTCTGGGGCCGTGGGTTTCAGTAAGTTCAGAGGCTGTCCCTTGAATCGCTTCCCTGGGAAGTTTCTAGCGTGGCCAGTCCTCGCACTCATTGCCAGTTGGGAGGGCATTCCAGGTGCAGAACAAGCCTGTGTGTTCTGGGAAGTGCGAGTCCTCAGGGAGCACCAACGTCCAGGAAAGGGGAGAGGGCACGGATGAGGCAAAACCCTTCTGTGAGCTCAGCGAAGGGATTCCACAGGGAACGCGAGCCACTGAAAGGTGGTGGCGTGGTTTCCATAGAAACCAAACAATCATTTATTCAAGACCAGGAAAAGTGTGCTCCTGGAGT
Source organism: Eira barbara (assembly GCA_020311275.1). Taxonomy (NCBI): domain Eukaryota; kingdom Metazoa; phylum Chordata; class Mammalia; order Carnivora; family Mustelidae; genus Eira; species Eira barbara. The sequence goes on along the minus strand of JAHRIG010000284.1, from coordinate 495,449 downwards.
AGAAACTGGGCAACTCAAGAGCTCTTTTGAGAAGCTCCCCCCAGCCCACAGCGTGCAGCCCGCACATGGGCATATGCGTGCGTGCACACACACACACGCGTGCACACTGCATTGCAAAACGATAAATCAATGCATAAAAGCTAACACCATGTTTCCCTCTTTGCAATCTCAGCGATTGGTAGATGCGTCCTTCCGGCTACCAGGCGGAAACACGTGGGGCCTCTTCGCTGCCCTGATTTTTGACACATCTCCGTCCAGTCCTTACTGCTTGCCCTCAGGATTGTGTTCGGGATCCAACCAGGCTACTGTCCTGTGGGAGCCACCATTTTCTGTGACTAGACAGCAAGATTAGGAGGACGAGGGCCTCCTAATTTGACTTCGTGCCCCGCCCTTGCACCCCTGTCCCATGCAGAGCCTGCAGGATCCTTTTAAGACGAAGTCAGATTGGGGCACCTGGGTGGTGCAGTTGGTTGAGCCTCAGACTTGGTTTCAGCTCAGGTCATGATCTCGGGGTCGTGAGATCGAGCCCCGAGCAGGATTCTGTTGTGGGTGTGGAGCCTGCTTGGGGTTCTGTCCCTCCCTGTCCCTTTGCCCACACCCCGCCAGCTCCCGTGCTCTCTCTCTCTCTTTAAAACAAATGGACAAACAGAAGTCAGAGTGCCTTTGCTCAAAACTATCCAGAGCGCCCCCTTCCTTTCAGAATAAAGCCAAAGTCTGAGTATGGCCTGCAAGATCCTGTACAATCGCCCAGCCCTCTCCCCGACTTTCGTCTTAGACTTTGTGGAAGGAAGAAAAATGATTCTGCAAAGATGTCCGCCAGAACCTGTGACTATGGTTAAGCGCTGACTTTAAGATACAGAGATTATTTCTGGATTGTCTCAGTGATTCTAATGTAACTACAAGGGTCCTTAAAAGTAGAAGAGGGAGGGGGGCCTGGGTGGCTCAGTGGGTTAAAGCCTCTGCCTTCGGCTCAGGTCATGATCTCAGGGTCCTGGGATCGAGCCCCACATCGGGCTCCCTGCTATGCAGGGAGCCTGCTTCCCCCCCTCTGTCTCTGTCTGCCTCTCTGCCTACTTGTGATCTCTGTCTGTCAAGGAAATAAATAAACTTAAAAAAAAAAAGTAGAAGAGGGAGACAGAAGACGAGGGCACAGTGACCGTGCGTGAGAAGGACCAACCCACTCCTGCTGGCTTTAAGATGAAGGAAAGCGTCAGAAGCCAAGGAATGTGGGCAGCCTCTAGAAGTTGCAAACGACAAAGAGAGGAATTGTCCCCTAGAGCCTGCAGAAAGAAGGCAGCCCTTCAGAGCTTGACTTTAATCCTCGAACACCCGTTTGGACACCTGACCTCTGTCGTCCTAAGCCACCAAGTCTGTGGGATGTGTTAGAACCGCGACAGGACATTCCTACAGACCCCGCCTCCTGCTGCCCTCACAAGCCCTGGCTCGCACAGCTGACCTTGGAGGTCTGTGAGCACGTCACCCAAAATCCGTCCACGCGTAGGGCGACCGTAGCACGGATTTTCCAAAACGAGATTCCTGGGCACCCGAAGGCGGCGCTGGTCATATGGATGGCGGGACAACGGGCATGAAGGGAGACTGCCTTGGACAAACAGAGACATGTGGTGACACCAGCCTCAGGAGCTTCGCCTGGGGTCATCCCTCTGCCTGGGCAGGTAAGCCTCTCACAGATGCCTCTGAGTCCTTGTCCAAGCATCATCCCCTCAGGGAGACCAACCCTGTCCATATTTAAAAAGTCTTCCCAGAGGCACCCGAGTGGCTTAGTCTGTTAAGTGTCTGACTCTGGATTTGGGCTCAGGTCAGGATCTCAGGGGCTTGGCATAGAGCCCCACGCCGGGCTCTACGCTCAGCTGGGAGTCTGCGTGAGGATCTTCTCTCCTTCTCCCTCTGCCCCGACCCTTGCCCACTCATTCTCTCTCTTTTAAATAAATACATCTCTAAAAAATAAATAAAAATACAATAAAATGGCTGCCTGTCCCTACATTCATATTCTCCAGAAGCTTTTTCCCCTGGTCTTTTTCTTTTCCTTTCTACTGTTTCTCTCCCCCGAATGCAGCACGTGCTTTTCTGACTTGTCGCAGACCTTACTTTGGTCCATGTCCCCTGGCGGCGACGCCAGCGCTGCGGAACAGAGACCGCCACTTGGTTACTGCAAGTTCGATCTGGAACGTCGTCTGGCACGTAAGAAACGCTTGACTAGATATTTGGCGAATGAGTGTGGGATCTGGGTGTCCAGAAGATAGGCAGGAAGACGAACACAACGGGCAAAAGCGCAGATCAGAAGAGCTGAGTTTTAGACCGTACTTCCCGAAATATTTTGAGGACGCTCCAAGCAGTTTTCTTTTTCATCTACAGAACAAGAGCTCTGAGATCATGTCACACCCTCAAATCTAGGACCTAATTAGATGATCGGCAAATATCTCACGTACAGCCTCAAAAGGTAAGGGTCACCAACAGCGTACATAGAACCAATCGGCGAGAAACATTCCCTGTGGCAAGATCTGAAACAAAACGACCTCATATCTGAGCCCCCTTTCCAGCCAGGTCTCCCCGGGCCGCCTCGAGGTGAGCCAGCCGGCTACCTATTTCAGCCTTTGCTGAAATAAATTCACTGTGTTTGCACCTGGTCAGCAGGACGGATTCCGTTCCAGTGTCCCCTTGTTCTCAGAAGCTGTAAAACCCGGGCCCAGCGGCGGGAAGTAAGGCAGACGACACCCCCCACCCCCACCCCGCACCCTAATAAGCGATTATGGTTATTATTAGTAATGACTTTCCAAAATGCTCCCCCACACCCCATTAGCGGCTCTCCTTGCCTACTCACCTGAGTGAACCGATTTCAAGAGAAAATAAGGGGGCTTTGCAGCAGAAGTCGTGCCAAGGAACACAGAGTTAAATGTTTTGCTCCAGGGGTTAGCAGGAGGAAAAAGCAAGGAGCTTTCCATAGCATAAAATGATTCCATTCTGGGAGAAGTCAAGGAAGATCCACACAAATCGGGGTCAGCCAGGGGCCTTGGTCACAGCACCAGGGATGCGTGGGGCCAGGCCCTCTCTGCTGGGGGCGGGGAGGGCAAGCGGTCTTGTGCATCGTACGATGTTTTAGCAACATCCCTGCCTCGATGTCCCACTAGACGCCAGCACCCAGTTGTGACAAGGGAAAACGCCTCCAGACATTGTGAAATGTCCCCGGTAGCAAGGCTACCTCACTCTCAGTTGAGAACCACTGCAATAACTCAACAAGCACAGCAAACCCAACCAGTTAGAATCAGGAGACACGCCAACTGGGGTCTCTGGAAGGGGGCGGAGGAAAGAAGAGAGACCATAGGAAGGGCCTGATGGGGGTTCCAGGAGCAGGGTCTGGGCATAGAGCCCCTCTCCCCCACAGACCTGCCAAGACCTCATCCAACAGCAAGCGAAGCTGAGACCATCCCTTAGTTCGTGGCCAGAGAAAACAGAAGCAGTAACGAGGTTTGCTGACATATCAGATTCTCCATCGCACATACATGCCCGTAAATGTCTATCCGCCCGCTGTACAACATCGCGTTGGGCATGCACACAAACCCAAACACGGAAACAGGGCTTGCCTCGGGGGAGGGGAAGTGGATTTCAGAGAGGAGAGAGCGCACGGGAGCGTTGCTTTCCACTACTCGGACATGAATAATTTTATATCATGACCGTGCGTGACTACTACGAAAGAGAGAATTTTGTTTCAAGTCATCACTAGGACAGTAAGGAACGCTTAAAGCACACACCCCACAAAAACGGACATAAATGCTTCTTCACAGATGAGTATCAAGTTGGCTGTGGTACAGGAGATCAGATGTTTGTCTTCCTTGGGGGGTGAAAGGGGGGGCATCTCAGAGTCAGTCCGGGTGAGTAGGTTTTCCCTAAAATCAATTATCCCTGCTTCTTTCAGTCCATTTTTTGTCACGACCAGAGCTAACAGTTCCGGATCCTCTTCCCAGTTATTAGAACCTTCATGTGTCTCCATAAACGCATAGTAATACCTCTTCACAGCTCAGGACGATTTTAAGGTCACTCACATCATTTCAACGTCACGACGATTTCAACGTCACGACTCCATTTCGTAAGAGTTTTCTCTTTCCCTACTTGCAAGGTTCTTGCTGTAATATCCATTTTAATTACGATCGCTAGACGTATTTCGCTTCATGTTCACAAACAGTAACTATATGGAGAGGTTCCCGCCGAAAGCTCACAGTTCTCATTGAAGGAAGATCTCCCGCTAGAACGGACACGCGTGCTCTTTCTTCCCTCCTGCCTTGCAGAATGCAAATCCTAGGAGAGAGCAGACTGGTTTGGGTGTGTTGTTTTGTTTCTTTTTGCAATATTTCCCGATAATAGAAGTCCTTGCCAGAAGCTCCCTGCTCCTCCTCCTCAGTATTTCCAATTCAGTTGCTAACTGCAAAGAAGAAATGCAGACTTTTACCGTTACAGGGCAAAGGTTAACCATTCTGACTGCGCCCGCGGAAAGACTACTAAAATGGCCAAAGCCAAACTTTTTGGTTAGTTAAGGATTCTTAAGTTTGTTAAATCCCCGAAAATACTGCAGTTCTGGAGTAGTTAGAAAATAATCTTCAGGTCACGACTCTTGCATGCCCACTAGATTTAAACTTGGAGTCTTTAGAAGGTCTGCGCCCGTCAGCTTTTCCTACATAACATAATTTAATGACTTGAAACAACTACCATTCATTTGGTCAAAATTCAGGGCTGGGCTCAGCTGAGTAGATCTTCTAGTCTTGGCGGGACTCATGTTTGGAGCCCGGCCAGAGACTGGCTGCTTCTAAAATGGTTTATGTCTGCACCGTCAAGACTGTCATCCTCCAGAAGACTGGGCAGAATGCTGAGAGAGACGAGGGGTCTGAGACCTCTTGACATGAAGGCCTGGAAGTGACACGTCATTGTCCAGGTGTCACATTCTATTGGCCAGAGAAAGTTACCAGGCCAGACCAGAGTCAAAGGGAGGGAGGACAGATCCCGGCTATTGCCATAGTTGCAAACTCCGGTTGCACAGGCAAATGTGTCACGCAGGACAAAAGGATGGTGGTCATTCGTACAATCTGCAGTCGCACCGATTTCTGTTTTCCTGATCACGTTCTCCTAGGGGGTAGCTCTTAAAATTTAATCCTATGGAAAAGAATGGGGCCAAAGGGTGGAAAACCGGAGATCTCCATTAGATTCTGATTTGACGCGAGACCAGATACCTGAATGTACGTTACTTAATGAGCTTTGAAAAGTCTAGCTAGGGGCGCCTGGGTGCCTCGGTCGGTTACACTGCTGCCTTCGGCTCAGCTCACAATCCCAGAATCCTGGGATCGAGCCCCACATCCGGCTCCCACTCCATGGGCAGCCTGTTTCTCCCTCTCCATGGCATGTGCGCGCGCACTCTCTCTCTCTAATAGATAAATAAAATCTTAAAAAAAAAAAAAGTCTGGTTAACTATCTGTCCTCAAAATATAATCTTGAACATCTGATTCTTCCGTTACTCCCAAAGCTATCTGTTTTGTTGCTTGGTGGAATAATTATCCGTCTCCCGTGGGAGTGGAAAATCACATGATCTTTATAGAGATAATGCTGTTATGGCAATGAAGAAAAATTTGATTTGGTATAAGTTTTATATAGCTAAAGCTCATTGACGTTGAACAAAACGGCCTCATTATTTTTGCATTCCATTCAAAATGCAAAGGGTAGAGAGGAAGGAGAGGCAAAGCAAACATATTAAATGGGAAAAAAAATTGGAAAGAATCATTAATTTCTTATTCATGAGTAAGAAGCACTAACAAGGAATAATGAAAAAGGTGACCAGTGGCATCCTCCCTGGTAAAAACCACACTGTAACCACAACTAAAAATGTCCCATGGCTCACAGCCTGTGACCCGTACTCTCCCCAGCTCCCACCCCACCACCCCATTCCCCGTACTTCACAGGATCATGGATCCACTACACACACACACACACACACAAACACACACACACGGCATGACTTTCTAAATCAGAGGGGGCTGGGAGAGCTGCACCAAATTATGTCCTTACCAGGCCGTTAATATTTGGAGCACATTTTCAAGAGATAAAATTATCCATTGCCCCATATTTTTGGTGTTAAAATAAGAAAAAGAAATAAGAAAATAAGAAGGATTGCCTTTGATGATGGGAATGACAATTACACATTACCGAACATATACTGAAAATACAGCCCATCGAGTAGACTAAAAATATCTCAAGGAAAGACAAATTCAATGAAGAAATAACATTATGGACCCCTGAACTGAAACAAATAATTCATTGAGCCCTTAATAGGAACAAGGCATTGGGCCAGTAGTGGGGAACAGATTAGTAAAACATCGGTTCCTTCTTTCAAGAAAATTATAATTTATCAGGAAAGAGAAGTACTTCCAAAAAACAGCGATACCAGGTGGAAATAAATACAGTTGACCCTTGCGATCCTCGGATTCTGAATTTGCAAATTTGCCTCTTCACTAAAATTTATCTGTTGCCCTGAAATCAATACGCCTGGTGCTTTCGAAGTCATTCAAGGACACCTACACTGCAGTGATAACTTTTGTGTCTCTTGACGTGTACCGTCCCCGCTGAGCCGAAACAAGGTGACGCTCTCCCTTCTTGTTTCAGCTCTGAGACTGTAAACAGGCTTCCTTCCCCCAGCCTGTCGACTGCCCTTTTTTTTCTTATTATTTTTGTGTTTTCGGTTGGTGATCTCACTGTTTAAAATGCTACCTAATGAGGAAATGCTCTCCCGTGCTCCAAAGCACAAGAAGGCTGAACGGTGCCTTACGGAGAAAGTATGCCTTAGATCCCTCCTCCAGGCATCAGTTATAATGCCGTTGACCATCAGTTCCATGTGAATGAGTCAATAATATTTATGAAGTAAGATGCCTTGGGGCGCCCGGGTGGCTCAGTCGGTTAAGCATCTGCCTTCTGCTCAGGTCTATGTACCAACAGGTTGATGAAAGTCTTATGACCAGAGGAGTACAGGAACCTGACCCCACAAATCCCCTAGGAGCAAAGGTTCAATATTTGCTAATTCAGTGTTCATGAAGACTGTATAGAACACAATACTGCAAATAATGAAAACCAACTGTACTTCCTGAATGAATGAATGAATGAATGAGGAGTCACAAGAGGGATAGCTGAAATGCTCCAAATGTTCAGAGACGACTTCCAGTTGAAGGAAAGGGGAGGATTTCATTGGAAGAGGACACAAGGGAGCTGAGTCAGTCAGGTGTGGAGAAATGGACTTGCCCGTACACACCCAGCAGAGTAGAACAGCATGAGCAAAACCATCGATGTGGAAAACGTTGCTGCTTGTCCCGCTTAAGAGCACAAGTCCCCAGGTCTTAGAATTGCAGTTCTGTGACGTATGGGGTGCAGGGTGTGAGCTCAGCAAAGTTACTCAGTTTCCAGGGAAGCAGGTTAAGAATAGTATCTATCTCATAGGCTGATGTGGGTGTTAAAATCTGTAACATCTGGGGACACCTGGGTGGCTCAGTCGGTTAAGGGTCGCAAGATTGAGCCCCGCACCGGGCTCCCTGCTCAGCAGGGAGTCTGCTTCTCCCTCTCCCTCTGCCACTCCCCCCCTACTTATGCGCTCTTGCTCTCTGTCCATATAAATAAATAAAATACTTTAAAAATAAATAAATAATAAATAAATAAAATTTTTTTACAAATCTGTTACGTCTTCATCAAGAGCCTCCACCAAGAGCCTCATGGTTGTTAAACATTTAGGACAAGTCAGCCATGGCTGTCATTGCTCTTAATGTTCCTGGGACAGGGGCTATTTCCATCGGGCTCAGTCATAAGGCAACATGAGGCGAAACTACGGGAAGCAACACTGGACATACACATTCACGTTGAGTCCCAAGGACGTTGGGTTATAGATGACAAAATCTGCAGAGCACTAGGGAGGAGGACTACGTTTTTCCACAGGGAGCAGACATGACAGGTTGTGCTCCAGTGGGAAGGGGAAGGCATGGGAGAGGGAGCAGAGGGGCAGGGGCATAGCTGGAGCCTGGGAGACCAATGGGGAGATGGACCGGAGCAGGGGGTGTGTTCCGTGAGGAAACGGAGAAGAGTGTTCGTGATATGTGCAAGGAGTCAACTCCTAAAGGTGTGGGTGCTGGTGGTGTCTTTGCTTCTTCATCCGGTGCTGGTTCCGTGGGGGCATTTTGGTTGTGAAAATCGGGGAGCCATTAACTTACCGGTATGCTTATTGGCTGACGAGTTCGTGAACGAGCAATTTAAAGGGTTTAGGCAGGCAGAACGGTCGGAGGACGGATCCATTTGGATACACAAGATGGAAAAGGGGCAGAGTTGGGTGGGGGAGATACTGAGCTCCGTTTGTGGTCTGTAGCGTCTGAGAAGCTTCATAAGCAGGGGTGATTTTGATGGAGAACTGATTGCCTCATGCTACCACGAGGGAGCCTCTGAAACCTTCAATCTCAGAATCAAGAGTCTGGAAACGGGGCTATAATCCTCGTGGTTCTTAAATGAAGCACCAAGAAAAGGGAAGGAGGGAGGGAGGGAGGGACAAAGAAAGGGAGGGAGGGAAGACTGGCTTTAGGCAGTGAAATGTAGGGTATTTATTAACAAATTGGCTGACTTTTTTGTCTTCTCACAGAGCATAGCAGGTGCTTGGAAGCAGGCTTCTGGGCTCTGTATAAATTTGATTGCCAGTTTTTCCTGCAGAACATGAACGTACCATAGCCTGACTAAAATTCTAATAGAACACTCAAAAGTTTTGCAAGTGTCTTAGCTTTGCTCGAAACACCAGTCGTCCAGTGGGTAGTAAATAGATGCCCACAGAGGAGGTTTTAACTGTCCTCATTCTTCCTCCGTTCATCCCATTCATTCCCCCTTTGAGAAACAGCCTGGGGTAGAGATGGGGAATAAAACCAAAAAGCTGAAATCCTTTTTCTCATATAAAAACAGCCTCTTTCTTACTTTCAAGTGCAAAAGCGAGTAATCCAAGATGGCAGCTGTAACGGGCGTCCTCATGTTCATTAACCCACGTGTGCTCGTTAAATAGCAGGGGGTACCCAGGGCATTTATTTCAATAAAAACAATTAAGTATATATGTCTGGTCCGCTCAGCCTTAATGATTCCCTGTGAACAGGGCCGCATGCAGGGTGCTTCTTGGGTTTCAAAGCAAGATTATTGAACAGAAATGACTGTCAAGTCTTATAATTTGGGTAGCTGCCAAACAGACCATGGATAAAGGCAGAAAAAGAAAACGAAAATAGGAGACTGATTACCAGAAGCACTTTTTTTTTTTTCCTATTAGAAAAATTACCTCTGAGGCCCCAACACTTATCTGTTCTGGCCGTGCAGCCTTCAAAATGGAACGCCCACCATCACACTGCGTGGGACCACATGACCTTCTCTGTAAGCCTGAGAAACCACTTCCAAACCACTTTTCCGGTATCACGTCCAAGAGGAAGGATTAATTAGAGGAAGTGAATAAAGCAAAAGAAAACCCATCAAGGATTCTACATTGGTCATTGTTCTCTCTAGAGCTGTAGAAGGTTGTGCTTCTGCCTAAGTTCTCACCAGACTGGCTGAGCGTCCGCGTTTCATTCTGATACTCCCACTCAATAAAAGATAACGTGTGCCCTAAAGTTGAAAAATATTTAAGATACTGTACATTCTCCATGAGCCAGAACCTACCCAAATCAAAATTACGTTTTATAAAACCCGATTTCAAAAAAGAAGTAAATGATGATGAAGGAGAAAGTGTCTGGGACTTCCCTGAACATAAAACTTCTAGAGGGTATCTTGGGGCCGATAGATAGCAATCAGCCCCCGAAGGACGGTAGGGTACTTGTTAGCCCACCCAAATGCCAGCCCCTGGGCGATGCATGTGCCAGAGTCAAAGGAGATCAAACTAGGCTCAGTATGCTGAACTTGCTTCAGAAGGAGGAGGACTGAAACATATCTGGGACGGTTGCGACAAGGCAAGACCCAAGGAAACCAGGAAATTCACTTCAGGCCCATAACCTACTCCCGAAAGTTTAACTGCGCCTTGAAGTCTAAAATGATGTCTTCTTCACAATAAAGGTAGATATAAATAAAAGCTAATCAAATAAGAAAAAAAATGAAAATTAAGTATTCCAAATGACATATACCAGGAATCATGATTTGGCTAGTGGGAAGTCAAAAGTCTTCTATAATTTTGGCTCACCCTGTTGTGAATAAGGCATCGCTACGACCACACACCGGGGTCCAGTTTGTGTCTGAGGCCATAAGACTGGCTGGGTGCAGAGCCCTGAAAGGGCATCGGTTGCCAACATGAGTCACTGAATGTAATGGCCTTTGTCATTCACAGTCGCTTAGCCATTGACCCCAAGATGTGGATCTGGTTATAACAGGCAGGGTTCGCACTTGACATTTGGAGGCAGATAGGTAACGATTGCTGGGAGCCACCCTGTGCACTGGCCTCTATCCTTTAGATGCCGACGTGTACTCTCACCCATGTTGTGACACCCAAAAATGTATACAGACGTTGCCAAGTATTCCCAGAGGGTGTGTGGGGACAAAAATTCCTCCCCAGTGGAGTCACTGGGTTTGGAAATAGCAATGTGGCCCTACCCAGATCTCATCTTCAAGCCCAGCCAGCCACCTGAGGACCTGCTCCTCCTGACCTAGAAAATAGATACAATGGTTGCACCTCCCAATAGTACACTCAGCTGCCATTCTTCTGCGAAGAAGAAGATTGGCTCTTGGATTCCTATCTCCAGTCCTGGATATGAATGAGACCTACTTCTGATCCCCTCATAAGAATTATTGGACCTCCCACTCAGCCCTTTACTCCAGGTCTCCAGTCCCTGCACTGGGGTCTCCAGTAGGCATCAGCCGAGGAACCTGAGAACCTCACCAACCACTCCCGCATCTCCACCATCCTGGTCTTACTTCCACTCGCAGTCAAGGCAAAGGGATTTAATACCCACCACCTAGACTTGCTTCTGCTTAACTTAAGGATAACGCAGCAAAGGAATCTGCAAGTTGACAGATTAAGACAGATTATGTCTCATCACTCACCTTGAACAACTGTGTTTCAATTAAGGAATCAGTGATTAAGCGTTCAGCCTTATCATGAAAAGTTGGCAACCAGTGTCTGTTCAATGCAAAGCCAGAGGACCTGACTGTCTGGGAAGTCTCCAGTGTTCTTTCATGCACCCATTGGAACAAGGGGCTCATCCGATGGTTCAACATTACGTCTTCCACACCTGGAGGAGAGTCTGAAATAGCGTTGAGAGTCAATAAATATTTGTTGAATGAGTTCATTTACTTCTCAAAAACAGGAGCCCAGTGAATATTGATTAAGGGCATATTGCATGTTCTGTGCTGGTTTAAGCTGAATGAATGAATGAATCAATCAATTAATCAGTTATTCTTTAATAACGTGGTAGCTTTCAAGTGGCAGAGACCACCATTTTCATATCAGAAATTGCAATCCACAGAATTCTGAGATGCCCCTGACATCCCTGACCCCTGGTCTATACATATCTTCTCCAAATTATTCATTCACATACTAACCTAGGTGTTTCCCTAAAAGGAGTTTGCAGGAGCACTTAAATCCCAAATCAACTGACCTTAAGAAGGAGAGATTGTCCTTGGTGGGTCTGACCTAATTAGAGACTTAAAGGTGACAGGGTTTCTGCTGGAAAGAGATTTGAAAGGTAAGGGGGTATTGGGTGAGGCACAGTCTCCGTTGCTGGGTTTAAAGATGAAGCCATGTGGCAAAGAACGAGGGTGGTTTCCGCGAGCTGAAGGCAACCTCCAGCTGACAGCCGGTGAGGAAGCAGGGACCTCAGCTCTACAGTTGCAGAGAACCACGTTATGCCCCAATCACATGAGCCTGGAAAAGGACCAGACCTTCAGATGAGAACCACAGCCGTAGCATGCCCTCTGGGGTAGTCTGGTGAGATCTGAGGAGAGAGCGTGGCCACACCGTGCCCAGGGGATGACGGGGGAGAGGATAGAGGGATAGGGCCGAAGTAAGAGCCCATGAGGAGCACAGGGCTTGAGGGCAAACTGGGGAGGGATCGCAGGTGGCAAGAAAGAGACTCTGAGGACGTTATCCACGTGTACATGACAATGAGAGAGAAAGTTTGGTTACACTGGACTGTGAATGAAAACCTGGTCTGGGCAATTGTACAGTTTTCATTATTTTTATTATTTCTGAGACACCAGATTGACATTTTCAAATGTGACTTCTTGGGGGAATGGCTCTTCACGCAGGCGCAAAAAGCCTTCCTACAGGTCACACTAGTACTTTCAGACCGGCCTACGCGAAGGTGAAAACGAACCTCCTTTCCCCATTTTTGTCTTCTCCCAGTTCTTCCTTGACCTGCCTCGAGGCCTCAGGTCTGGGAAAATTCCTTGAGGATCCATAAACGCAAGTCAACGTTAAAAAAAAAAAAGGAAAAAAAAAGCCTGTCTCCCTCTTGAAGCTTGCTGCTAGGTAGCTCATAGCACAGCAGAGGCTGCCGAAATGGGTCGGGGTGGGAGTTCAGGAGCAACTGCCAGACGAGAGATCTTGTGTAATATCCCTCAGTATGCAGGACTGCCCCCCAACAAAGGATATCCAGCCCCTAATATCAACAGTACCGAGGTGGAGAAACTCTGATGTGCAACCTTTGGTGGGCAAGGATTGAAGACCAAAGACAGCACGGGGAGTGACGGAAACCAAGCTTCCATAGGCAGGTTTCTGTGTTTGGAATAGTTGATGTTTTCCGGCAGAAAAAAAGAGAAAAGCACCATTATTTCTCAGGTTAAAAAAAAATGATGGCCATGAAAAGTACATGATGATCGAGCTGTTTAGCTGCCCACAGAGTAATCGTGGGTGAAAAGAGCACTGAAAGCTGCAAGCCAGTGTCGGCACCTGCCCCTAGAGCTGCGCCCCAAGGATTCTCGGTGCCGTGCCTCTCCTCGGCGGTTGTTCCAGGCCTCCTGGGGCTGCAGGCATCTCCCTGACCTGGGTGATGTTTGCAGGATGGATATAAGGTCGAGCTGGTTTAGGGCCCAGGGCTGGGCATCCACAGGCTTTCTAGGATGTTCTACAGAAAGAAGAGATATCAGCAGTGGGGATGAGCGGACAGCAGGACTGAAGACAGCAGACATGGGCTGGACATTGAGGTTCCAGCCAACACACACTCTCCCTAAGCGGTTTCCCAGGTGCATGGGACATGTGGCTCACAGGCAGGTGATGGCCAAGGTCTGCTTCCAGTGGGAGATGGAACATGGAAACCACTGCCATAGTGCAGAGACACAGTTCCCTACCATCATACGATTCCATGTCTGCACAGTTTCTGGCTTTCCTTCTTACCTGCTTTATCCAGGAGTGTGTAAATCTTCAATTTCTCAATTTCAACTTCTCTTTTCCCTTCGCTGTGGCAGAAGCAACCAGTCTTTGGAAGGCTTCCCCAGACAGTCCTTCATCCCACGTCTACCTGCCCCATGAGGTGGCCGCAGCTCCTCCTTGCCTTGCTCCGGAACATTCCGCAGGACACGGCCGTAACGGAGCCCAAAATCATTGTCTTCCTTTTCTTTTCTTTAAGTCTGTGCCCGAGGTGGGGCCCGAACTCACAACTCCAAGATAGAGGCGCACGCTCTACCGACTAAGCCAATGGGCGCCACCATGTTCTTCCTTTCTTAATGTGAATTCGATGCCCCTAGTGTTATAACAATCCTTTGATAGAAACAACTTGAGCCTCAGGGATTTTACCATAACCCTTTTGTGATGGTTTTGAGCTCTCATGGGCCCCATCTCTCTCTCTCTCTTTTTTTTTTTCCAATTCAGCAAAATTTAACATTTATTGAGTTTCCAGGCAGGGTCAAGTTCTGTGCTGTTGGGAGGGGGCTTGGTTTAAAGTGGAGTCAAACACCCATCCGCTCTTGAAGAGCTTTTGTCTTTTTTCTCTGCCGCGTGCCAGTGAAACCAATGGGTTGGTTTAGTCATCTGATTAACTGAGTGCCGGCCCTGAGCAGAAACACAGGGAAACCCACCCAGAGGAGAACAACACAAGACATATGGGTATCAGGAAACTAAGACACATGACATGAGATCAGGGGGACAACAGCACACGGAATTTCTCTGTGCTCGGGGGAAGGGTGCCATGTTTAGCGCCAAGCTTCACGGCAGCCAAGTGAGGAGAGAAACGTGATCACCCGTGTATCCCCAGTATAAAGACAAGCAAAGACATGAGAACACTTCTACTGTTCCGGAAAGAACGTTTTCTCTCTTATTCTCATAACAGGGACTCATCCATAGTGTGACACTAATGATGTCCCTGAAAGACACAGAGGGAAACAAAGTCCCTAGGCACGCACGCCAGAGGGTTCAAGGGCAGCATGTGGATGAACAGCCATGGCCCACCATGGAAGAATCTAGAAACAGGATGCCTCAAAAGACCTTCAGGAACGGGCTCTGGAGGTGAGTAAGGTCTCCAGAAGCAGAAAGCCCAACATTGCAGGCAGAGAGCACAGCCGAAGCCAAGACTCAGAGTTCGAAGGAAACAGAACGTCTTTGGAAACATACAGGCTGTCTGGGGTGGCTTGAGCGTACGTCTCGGGGCCGCCGGTGAAGGGAGATAAGCAGAAAGTCAGGATGAAGCCAGATTGCGAAATTTCCTGAAGGCGAGGGGTTGAGATGAGACATTATTTTGGATGTTCTGTTTTGTATGCAATGGGGAGGCCTGGGATGTTTCTGACAGCAGCCGGGAGCCCTGAGGTTGATGGGTTAGAAGAAGAGGAGGTGGCAAAACCCAACCCGCGGCTCGGGAGTAGCAGTGTAAAGATGAGGAGGACACGGACAGTGGACGGGGTCACTGAGGAGGATAGAAGAAAGAACTAGGAGAAGGTGGCATTGACTGGCTTTGGCTCATGAGTCCATCCTTGGCAACGATCCTTGGCTTGGAATATAGACACTCTGCAGAATTTGCTAGATGAGGAACTATGTGTTCAAGACAGGGGACAGGGTATGAAAAAAAAAAAAAAAAGGATTTGGGATTTATAACTTGAGAAGCCGGAAGGATTCCAGGACCCTTGACTAGACTAAAGAAGACAGATAAGTCTGAAGTGTTTTTATAATATGCAGATGGAGGTTCTAAACTGCGGTTGCTTGAAGGGCATGGACTGCAAAATGGGCAGAAGGAGGGATAGAAATATTCTGCACCTTGATTGGCTTGCTGGCCACATAGGTGCGAACATTTGAACCCCGCCCCCCCAGTGGCACAAATAAGAGCCGTGTGTTTTATTGCATATTAACTATACCTCCATAAATTAAAACTTTTTTAGAATGACTTTTCAATTTCCAGCAGACGAAAGGAGAGAGACTTAGTGCTGCCCTAAAGGAACTCGCACAGGCAAATAAATTTTTTAAAAAATCCAACAATAGGCAGAAATATAAGGTGCAGATTATAAAGGGCAGGGCAGGGTCCTGGCTGCGGTTTGGGGAAAGCTCATGGGCGGTGATATTGGATCTGAGTTTTGAAGAATAAACATCCTGGAAATAAAACTGCCAAAAGGAGAGGCAGGAACCGTCATTTGCTAATGACTCATGGCAAGATCGAGTCGAGACACATTTACGGCAACGCATTTTAAGGCGTCATACAAGTGTGCACGAGTGTATGGCTCCCAAAGGGGCTGGTGGGCAGTGTGGGAGAACGCGGGCTGGCACTGGGCTATTTTCAGGGTAAGTTCCAGCTATGCCTTTTATTGGTTGTGTGGCACTGGGAAGCTTCCTCCGGGTACCTATGCTGATGTCTGTACTACCTGGTAGTGATGACAATGAGGTCAGTCAAGGAATGCGAACTTAGTTCACAGTGTCTGGGCTTGGCTCTATGACTTGCTTTGAACTCACGGTGGGCAGAGTGCCGTTCCCTACCTCTTGAACTCAGGCTCAGCACTGTGCCTCGCTGTGCCAACACGAGACGTGACACAAGAAGAGGCTTGAGACGGGTTTGCACAGTTTTGCGGTCCACTTGCCGATCTCCCATCGTTGTAGGAAACACATACTCCAGTCACATCCCTGGTTCCTAGAGAAAGAGGCATGCTTGGAGTGAGTGAACCCCATCTGCAACTTGGGGCTAACTCCAGCTGTGCCCAGACTGGATCCCTTGAGTCCCTGCTGAACCGTGGGCAGCGGACACAGTAGGAGAGATTAAACACTTGGTGCGTTAAGCCACAGAAGTTTCGCGGGGATGTTTGTTACAGGGTATTGCTGAGGCCATGGCCGACCGATGCAGGAGGCAATGATAGTCCGTCACACAGGGACAGGAGGATTGCATGAGATGATCCCAGTAGAGGGCTTAGGACACTGTCTGCCACCAAGCCTTTCTCAGAGCCTTCTGCCCACCTCTCAGCGTGCAGGTTGCCCTGACGTCCCGTCCGCCGGCCCCCGGCCCTCTCTTCCTGGTGCACGTGTTTCATTTGCTCCAGGCCTCCTTGTCCTGCCCTGAACTCTGCTTCCCCTTCTCACCCCTTTCCACACCTTTGCAGGTGGTAAGCAGCACAGGGGACTAATTAAGCCATGTTAGTACAATGGTGGGAAAATATTCTTCCCACCTCAACTCCTCCCACCTTCCTGGGAATCCGTGATCTGTTATTTCTGTTTGTTTTAAACATTTATTGGAGTTGAGGGCTTCTTTTGTCTCCCCACGAACAATGAGTCACAGTGAACAATTCGGAGAAGGGTGCGGGATGGCAGGCTGCTTCAGGCCGGGAGGCGGAGGAGGGCTGCTGGAAAGGGAGCACAGCTGCTTTGAAGCTGCTGGAGCCCTGAGGCAGCCTGGCCCCTCAGAACACACAGGTCCCATTCATGTCCTCCAAGCCCTCCACCTATGCTTGGGGCCAACGGCCCCCACCTGGGCATGCAGATGCTCACTGCTGAGCACGGGAGCTGATGCTGCAAATGCTGTCCCAGCAGCAGGAGGTCGGGGGGGGGGCCAGAAGCCCTGCCTGGCCTCATCTACGGGAGTCTCCACCATCCCCATCAGAGCTCACAGCTGGGGTGGGACGCCCTGGGCGAGGGCACACGTAGTCTAGCCGGAGCAGCGTTTCTCAGCGTGGGCACTGCACACATCTGGGTCTGGTTCCTTCTGCAGCGGGGGCTGCCCTGCACAGTGTAGGGTGTCACGTGGCATCCCTGGCCTCTGCCCGCCAGATGCCAGGAGCACCTGTCCACCCCAGGTCGTGACAACCGAAAATATCTACAGATATTGCCAAACGTCCCCTGCCCCTGGGTGCAAAGTCTCCTCCAGCTGAGAATGCTGGCCTGTTGACGCCTGCCTTCGCTCAGCAGGCAGTCCCCGGACTTCCCTCACTTGCCAGTCACGGTGCTGGGATACGGGATCGCGGGGATGAGAGAGGAACAAAGACCGGTAAGTGTGGAGCCCCAGTGTCATGTACTTATGGTCCCAGACCTGAGTGGAGAGGAAGGTGGGGACGGTCAGAATCATGAGCTCTGTGTATCCCGAAATCCAGAATGGGCATTGGTGTCCCTGCACCGCACGCTTCCTCCTTTCCTCTGACAGCTGGTCCCCCTGGGGAAGCAAGCCCCACGTCCTTCTCTGTCTCCCTGTCAATGGATTTATCCCCAGCAAATCAGAGCCCCTCTCAGCCCAGAAGACCCTAGAGCCATCGAGTTTGGGCCCTGAGGCCAGTTCTCCATAGAAGAGCGTGTTTTTTCCCACCCCACTGTCCCCTGGAATAACC
The DNA here is from genome assembly GCA_020311275.1 of Eira barbara. Classification (NCBI taxonomy): domain Eukaryota; kingdom Metazoa; phylum Chordata; class Mammalia; order Carnivora; family Mustelidae; genus Eira; species Eira barbara. The sequence goes on along the minus strand of JAHRIG010000284.1, from coordinate 477,689 downwards.
CAGGAATCCTTACAGAGCCCTGATGCTGAGGCCGGACCCCACCCTCCAGCGTCTGCTTTCCTCTGTCTGATGCAGGGCTGCTGTGAGGAGCCAGGATGGGTAGAAAAGCTCTCATCTCTCCCCGGAAGGCCTCTCCCTTCTCTGGAATTTTACTTCTCCTCTCTGTTTCCACGTCTCTCTGGTGTTCCTAAAAATGTGTGTGATTTGCCCATTTCATTCTGGTTGTTGCGATGGAGGCAAAAGCCCATCCCTGACCAGTAGCAAAAACCACCATGAGATGGTTTGAGGAGGAGCTCTGAGCCCCCCAGTCTGTGCTTACTCTGGACCCCCAAGTGATTCTGAGGCACATTTCAAGGGTTCGAATCACTGCTAGAGGTGGCTGGTCCCTAGTTCCGTTCAGCTGTCCCAGGCTCTGCCCACCTCGGCCCTCGCCGTGTGCAACCTGTCACCCCCACGGCACTGGGCCAGGCTTGCTAAGATGAAGCTCGGCACCTGTGCCGGGCCCTGGCCTCCCGGGAGGGTCACCCACCTCTCAGCCCGCTCCCCTCTCATGGTCCGGGTTAGACGCCCGCCCGGGCTTCAGCTTGGTTTCTCTATTTTGTGCTCGGCTCCAGGAACGCTGCGATCTGCTCTGAGCTCCGCCTCACGCGGACACTTTGGGGACGACTAGTCAGCTTCCTAGAGTCCTGGTGGGTCCCAGAGTCAAGGTCCTGCATCACCAAAGCCCAGGGACGCCTGCAACTGAGCTTCCTCCCCACCACGGCAAACGCCTTGGGTGCTACCGAACTCGGATGGGCACACTCATATGGTGACAGTGGCCTCGCCCCTGCAGGAGCGGCCCAGAGGCTGTCCCGCTCTCATTCCCTCGCCCCTGGGCTGGCCTCCGCCCCTCCCCCAGGCAGCCTCCGTGACAAGGGACTCCGGCCACGCTGCCTCCCCCACCATTTTTCCTCCTTTCCTATTCCAGGATGAATTCACTCCCTTTCCAGAGAGAGCTTTCCTGCTGCCCAGAAAATAGAACACGTCAGAGGCAGAAGGGGTTTAAGCCAGTGATGAAGACGGAAGAGAAAAAGATACAGCAAGACTAAAAGCAGGTTAAGGTTCAGTGGGGAAGAGATCGGCAGAAGAACGTGGAGACAGAGACACAGGAAAGCGAAATGACTCACTGCGGTGCAAAGAAAGGAACAGGCAGGAGGAGGGAATTACACGAGTCGCGTTGGAACGTAGAAGGACAAGAAAGCATAAGTCAATGTATAGCGATCTGGAGGGAATTTGGATTCCAACGAAGTTTCTCAACGAGTCCTAAAAGGAGGAGGGGAAAAAAAACAGATAATGCAGACAGAATTTAACCTATAAACTCGTGTGGAAACTAGCGTGTTCCCACGGGTCTCGAGCATGGGAATTTGCTTTTGTGAGTTATTCCTAGAATATTTGCCTGGCTTCTTAACCGGAGGAACAAAAGACCAAGGTCTTCAAGAGGGATCGTGGCTGAATTTTAATGAGGCCAATTGTATCAGCCCGGATTCCTCGTTGTAAACAGTAGGACTTAACTCCGGCTCGTCTAAACGGAAAATGAATGTATTAAGGAATATTAAGCAGCTCGCAGGATCTCCAAGAGCGTGCATCAGACTTGGAGCAGACAAGGTCAGCGACGGGGCTAAAACACCACCAAATAGCTCCAGCCAAGCCCAGCCTGCCCACAAAACTGGAAACAAAACGGCAGCCTGACCTCCCTTGGGAGCCTAGGGGCTGCCTAGATACAGGAAAGAGACCCATCTTGCCGGCAAGGCGTCTCTCACGATGCAATTCTCCCACCCCTTTCACAGCCGTTGTCAACCCCAGGCAACTTGACCCATGGGGGCCACCGGGCAATATCTGGAAACATTTTTACTGGTCATGGCTCTTTGGGGGTGGGGGGTGGGGGGAAAGATGTTACCGGCTTCTGGCGGGTGGAGGCCAGGGATGCCAAACACCCAGCGAGGCACAGGACAGCCTCCCGCCACGAAGAATCACCCTGCCCAAAACGTCCATCAGGCAGGGGTTGAGAAATGGTGACCCGCAGAATCAAACCTGCTGTATCTCACCGGCCACCGCAAAATAAGGATCACATTCTCCGGCCCTATTTATAGCAAAGAGCAACCGCGGGGCTAAGTGTCAGCCATTGGGTTACAGACGGGCATGGTGTGCGCGGCTCAGGGCGTGCGCCCTGGCCTTGCCAGCACAGACCGCACCAGCGACGCACACGTACGGCTCACTGTGCTGGCGGCCGGGGAGTCCAGGGTCAGGGGCTGGGGAGAGCCCAGCTGGGGAGGGCCTGCTGCCTGGTTTACGGACGGTGGTCTTCCTGCTGTTGGATCCCACTCGTTTCCTCCATGCTCCCCGTCACATGCAAAGGACCACGTTAGCCCAAGTGCCACACAAGCCACAGCTGCGGCTTCTGGAAGCAATGCTGAGCAAATAACCCTCAGCCCTTGGGCGGGATGCCTCTGAGGCATGTTCCACAGTGGCCAAGGCGCCCGTGCGTGGGCTCCAGCCACCCAGGGTGCTTGGAGACCTGCTGAGCCTGCTCCGTCGGCTGCTGCGTCCTGGGATTCGCGCACACGTCAACTGCCCACACCGCAACTGTCTCAGGCTCTGCTTTGAGGGGGCAGGTCCCAAATCTGGAAAGCCTTATAACGTAAAAGCCCAGCTCGAGGCACGAAGGCAACGCAGATCAATTAATATTTTTAAATAACGGCAATGCGGCAAGGCACAGCATAGAGTGTCCAGTTCGGGGCTGGGGACAGGAACACACAGGTGTCCCCCATGGTCTGAAAGCAGGGAACCCCGTGACCAAACACACACAAACTCTGGACGGTCAAATCCAGGCACCAAATTAAATGTAATTAAGCTTTCGTGTGTGTGTGTTTGGTTCATAAACGTAGCATGTGAAAGCAGAATGAACTGCTCTACAAAACAGAAACCTGACCCTTCACAGAGTAATGTCTTTCTGGCCCAAAGAATGACAAGAGGAGGGCATGTGTGGGATAGCACAGTGCAGCCTCAATTACTAACTGGATCAGAGTTCTCGAGCAGAAAAGATGAAATATTGATCCTCAGTGGAGGCGGCAAGGAGAGGGTCTTTGTTTCCTCGTCCCCACTCCCCGTGCCTGCGTCTTCAGCCCCTCCATGGGGAATCTGGCAGGTCCCCTCCACATCCACGACGATATCCCACCTTTTATAGGATAAGTGATTTGGGGGAGAAACGTCATTGGCCATCATTGTCGCTGAAATAATTATGAAGCCCCCCCAACACACACAGAAAATAGAACTTTACGTAAGTGCCAGTGACAATGGCATGTCAGAACCATTATTATTAGCTATTAGCATTAAAAGTTAATGCAGAAACGCAAGGTGGAAGTGACTGTTTACCGTCTCTCGTGGGCCAAGATTTTTTTTTAGGCTCAATTTGCTTCTATTGTAACAGACAGGGAAGTCGGTATTGCACATAATAGAACACACCTACTAGACTCAGAAAGATCCTTCAAAAATCTGCTTTGTGTCATCCTTCTGCGTGTTCAGGTGGGTAATCTCCAATTTTAATTAGGAAGCATAACAAATTCTTGGTGTGGCTGCTTTACATTGGACACAAGTCATGATGGTTCATTTCAACCATTTTAATCATTGCAATCTTTTCTGTTCCGGGATGATCACGCCCGGATTCGTATGCATGCTAAAAATACGCGGGGATTGTTTTATCTGAGTTTTCAGCGCCGTCCTAGATTCCTGCAACGGTGTCAGCTCCAGGCATGAAACTCCCAGAGATTTTGTTGGGTATTTGCAGAAATATAGCAAGCTTGCTTTTCGCTTCTTCATCAGTGCCAAGGAGGACAAAGCAGCTAGATTTTACTATCAGGAGAATTTCCAATCCTGCTTCGCAGAGGAAGCCAAATTAAGAAGGGAACCCTTTACACGGCCGGAAGCGTGGGGGCTGGGGAGGACTACGAAGTCAGCTTCTCTCAGCTTCTGCCTCCCAGACGGACTTACTGTAGATCCCAACGCAGCTTGTGTCCCTCTCGAAAATGACAACAGACCCACAACCTTGGCCTCTCGTCGGGCACTACGGCCACGGGCGATGGCATGTTCCGATAACTCAGTGTGTACAAGGACAGGGTAACGGCTGATTCACAAGGGAGTCCAGCCTTGACCAGAAGACTCCCCTGGCTGAGCCCGACCCTAAAGGCTTACCCGTGAGCCTCGAGCTCAATGCATGGCAGTTGCTTGAAGCCGTTTTATTTTGGAACTGTTTGTCCGTTTAAAATAGCGAAAGCCGACTGATACAAATACTTTAAAAGATTCTTTTTTTTTCTTAGTCTATGAGTATACGAGGATGTCGATGTCAAAATTATATCCCAACTACTGAAAACACCAACATTTTCAGTGATGAAAACAATTCAATGCCTAAAAGTAATTTTTTAAAAATTAAGTGATCCTAAGAGTAGCAAACAAGGAGGACGAACGAACGCCACCATCTAAAATGCAGGAACAGGGGTGTCTGCGTGGCTCAGTGGGTTACTCCTCTGCCTTCAGCTCAGGTCCTGATCCCAGGGTCCTGGGATCGACCCCTGCATTGGGCTCTCTGCTCAGCGGGGAGCCTGCTTCTCCCCCTCTCTCTGCCTGCCTCTCTGCCTACTTGTGATCTCTGTCTGTCAAATAAAGAAATAAAATCTTTTAAAAAATAAAAATAAAATAAAACGCGGGAACAGGCCTCATGGGATTCAGTTACTGTTCAGATGGATCAGTAAGAAACAAGGTATTTATATAAATTGTCTTCCTGTCCCGAAGCAGCAGTATGGCTTTGATGTCATTGTTTTAAAATTGACATTTAGTCTATAAACAGTGAAATGCGTAGGTCTACGTGGGTGCTTGGGTCGGTTTTGGTGATGCGCGAATCCCGTAACCCAGCGGAACACAGAACATGCCCCCATCCAGACAGTTCCCTCCTGTTTCTTCCTAGTTACTCCTTCTCTACGCAGAAGCAGCCGTAGATCTGCCGTCTGCCACCGCAAATCAGATTCGTCCTTCTAGAACTTTGCAAAACCCTGTCATTTCTACTCCTCTGTGGCTCCTTCCAGTTGGTGCGATGGGTGGGAAATCCGTCTCTGTGTGTTGTCATGGGTAGCGATAGGCTATTCCTTTTTATGAGTGAGCGGTAGTCTGTCCGATGGCTACGCCACTCCTTCCTTTGCCATTCTCCTGGGCAAGGACTCCTGGATCGCTTCCAGGTTTCGGTGACTTTACCTAAGACAGCTTCTTGCACAAGGTTTTCGTAACTGTATCATTCACTTTCTCTTAGGTAATTATCTAGAGGTGAGATTGCTAAGCACCAGAGAGATACGTGCTAAACGTCCTTTTTTTTTTTTAAGATTTATTTATTTATGAGAGCACGCTCATGCTTATGAGTGGGGGGGGCAGAAAGAGAGAGAGAGAAGCAGACTCCCAACGAGTGCGGGCTCTAAGTGGACCCAATCTCCCTGAGATCATGACCAGAGCCAAAATCAAGAGGCAGTCAGCCAATCAACTGAGCCACCCAGGCACCCCAATACATGCTAAATGTTTTTCCGAGGCAGTAGCGCTGTTTTTTTCGTTTTTTTTTTTTTAAGATTTTATTTATTTATTTAAGATAGAGAGAGAGAGAGCACAGAGGGAGAAGGAAAGGAAGAAGCAGACTCCCTGCTTAGCAGAGAGCCCAATGCAGGGCTCGATCGCAGGACCCCAAGATCATGACCTGGGCTGAAGGCAGACGCTTAACCAACTGAGCCACCCAGCTGCCCGGGCACTATTTTTTTAAGTGAACGCTACACCCTCCGTGGGAGTCAAAGTCACAATCCCAAGACCAAGAGTCGCATGGTCTACCGAGTGAGCCAACCAGGCACCCAGCGGTGGCACTATTTTAAACGCCCACGAACCAGCACTTTCTGAGAATTGTGGTTACCCTTGTCCTCCCTGAATGTTTTCATAACATCAGCTGTTCCAGTGCACAGATACTGATGTTTCATTGCGGCCTGCATCACGTGTTTTTAAAGGTTTTCTTTGAATGCGAGGTTTGAACAATACATGTCTTCCTAAACCATAATGACCCGGGGTAATGACGTCTCAGTATGCAAGTGCCCGGTTCAATATTTAGAAAAGATTAAATCAGAAGCAATAGGAATCTAATTTTTTTAAAGATTTATTTATTTTACAGAGAGAGCATGAGCAGGAGGGATAGAGGGAGAGAGGGAATGAGGTAACCTCTGTGTTGAGCACAGAGCCCAATGTGGGGCTCGATCCCAGGACCCTGAGACCATGACCTGAGCTAAAACCAAGAGTTGGAAGCTTAAGCAACTGAGCCACCCGGGCAAACCCAATGTGAAACCAGCTCTCAACGCAAGGACCCACCCAACAACATTACATTTTTACGTATTTATGTTTCAAATTGGTGGATTTTATCGAGGGAGTGCAACATGGCCTCCGAGTTTGCCATCGTTAGATGAAGAATGGCTAAGACACGTGATAGTAATGAATAAACAGAAATGGGTGTGCGTGAGGCAAGGGCTCGGGCAGAGACCAGGAAGGAGGCCACAAACATCCACGATGAACATCCACCTGTCTCTTCATCATCCTTGATGGGCCTGATTTAGTCCCAGGGTGATGGTTGCCACTGATGACGTCATTCCTTCAAATATCTGCTGAGCCCCAGCGCTGTGCTGAGAATGGGGTGTGAGGACACGACACTGCAGGTATGTCCTTGGTACGTTCAGCATACGATTACCCTATGCCCCAGCAGCCTCACTCCTGGGTGTCTACCCCAAAGAGCTGGACAGAGGTCCTCAAACCAAAGGGTGCACAGCAGTGTTCCCCGTGGGAGCTACTTCCAGCAGCCCCAGATGGGAAATGACCCAAGTGTCGGTGAACGGACCCATGGATAGATAATTGTGGAGTTGAACTGGAATGTTACTCTGGTATTAAAGAGAATGAGCGACGACAGACTGCACTATGGCTGAGAGGGAGAAGCAGACTCCCCACAGAGCAGGGAGCCCGATGTGGGATGAGAGTCCAGGATCTGGGATCATGACCTGAGCCAAATGGCAGACGCTTAACTGACTGAGCCACCCGGATGTCCCAAGGGGATGGTGTTTCCTTCCAGGGTGCAATGGTGGCACAACCCCATTTGTGTCCTAAAGGGTCACTAGTACTCAGTTTCATGCTGTGGGTGTTTTACGGCAGCCGTTTCCACAGGGAATGTGATGGCCGGGATTTGTTTTAGGAAGACCGAGATGACTGCAAATTGGAAGAACAAGACCGAGTCACAGAGACCAGGAACGACTGTGTAATTCAGGAGACAAGAGATGGGGGAAGAGGAGAGGACGGCGGCAGGAAGGTCACGGATGGGAAGTCCGGGCTTGGTCACCTAGCTTCCGGGGACCGGGAATGCCGAGAACTCCAGAAGGAATCGCAGATTCCTGGTTTGAGCCGCAAGGTCATCGGGGGCGACATTTCCGAAATATTTTGCTCTGTTCACATTTGCCGTCTCTGTCTTTAAGCCTGGATCACGCGTTGTCACTGTTTCCATTTTATACGGAGCTCTGTTTATGCCAAAGCACTGTGGCTTTCAGCCGATGGCCATGGGGCCCAGTTCCCGTGGAGAAACGGCTCTCAGCCCGTCCAGAAAGCTAGGCTATCCTTTGGACGTCCCGTCCATTTCTAAGACCATGCTGGCGCCAAATGAGCTTTTCCAGCTCTGCAGACGTTTGGGGTTGCAATTTCTGTTTCGAGCTATAGATACAGAGAACTCTGCTTTTTATCGGATCAACCGATCACCGGGAGATACAAGGTATCTTGGGGAAAGAGTCGTTAGAATGATAGAATCAACCAAGGCTCATTCTTCTATGTAGTTCTGCCGGGCACCATGATAAACGCTTTCCATCCGTGAGCGTCCGTGACCCTCAGAGGACCCCGTGGCAAAGGGAGAATATTATCTGCCACCAGCTGAGGAAACAAGAGAGGTTCTGACATAACACAGCCTCAGAGGGAACGGGGATTTGAACTTACTTCTCTCGCCAAAGCTCCTCACCTCCTTGCTCTCCAGAGGAGAAGACAGGTTAAAGGTCATGAGACTGGAGGAGCTGGGTTCTGCTCAGTGAGGCCCTAAGCCTAAATATTCCAAGGCCTAGAGCCCAGTTATAGATTATCTAGGGCTTTGGGTTCTTGTTTCCATTTTTCTTCCCTCCCTCAGCAATCAAGAGCAGGGAGACGTCCTATTGGAGCATTTGGGTTTCCACAGTGTCGACCATCCAGCAAAGCCGCTTTGAATCAACTGGGCCCTGGTGGCTTGAATGGCTTTTTTTTTTTTTAAGATTTTATTTATTTATTTGACAGAGAGATAGAGAGAGCACAAGTAGACAGAGTGACAGGCAGAGGGAGAGGGAGAAGCAGGCTCTCCACTGAGCAGGGACCCCGATGCGGGGCTTGATCCCAGGACTCTGGGGTCATAACCTGAGCTGAAGGCAGCTGCTTAACCAACTGAGCCACCCCGGCACCCCTTGAATGGCTTTTTAAACCGGAGGTCAGCAAAGGTTTTCTGTAAGGGCCAGAGATTAAATATTTTAGGGTTTGCCATCCATATGGTCTCTGCCACAGCCATTCAACTCTGCCATGGTAGCTCAAAGCCGCCATGCACAATACGTTTGTGAACGGGCATGGCTGAACACCAATAAAGCTTTATTTGCAAAATCAGGCAACGGGCCAGGTTTGGCTCATGGGCCATAGTTTGCCCGACCCATGTTCCAAAGTAAGGGTTTGGGATCATGTTTTTATTTCCTTTATGTCCAATCAGCTTGGTCCTCATCGCCAAAAATAATCGGGGAGGGTTGTGTGGGCTAGCAAGGACAAGACTACGGGAGAGTTGAAAGTGCAGTGTCTGGTTGAGGCCGGTGCGGGATCAAGATCATTAGTGTCCTTTTGCCGTGACGGTCTCCAATATCACGATGGTAATGGCCTAGTTAGAGGCTGCGCCGTCAGGTTCGGCTCAGAGATGCCTAGCCCTCCCTCCAAGCAAAGGAGAAGAAAGAAAAACCATCCAACTAATTAATTCTTTGGTCCCCAGCAATTATGCAGGCCAGGACTAGTGAATTATTTAAAGCTAAAAATTAATTATTCAATGAGAGTTCCCAAGACGCATCTCCGGCCATGCAGTCAGAGGAAAAAGCAGGCCGCATTTCGACTACAGAATTCAGAGGCAATGAAGCAGGAGTGCGAGCTTTCTGATGCTGGTTGCCTCTGGGAGTGGATGAGCCAAACAGGCCGCTATGGGCATGGGGCATGGGGCACAGTCCCCCCTAAAGAGAACCGCGTGCTTCGCTGAGTAAAAGGTGTGGACATAAATGTGTAAATGATCTTAACACATATGTCCCTCTCGGTTAGCTGACGGACGGAGTGATTAACTTATCCCATGTTTGGCATTTCTTGTTTCTGTAATAGCAGATACTTGGAGAAACTATGATTTTTAGACGAAGGTACTGTATGTAGGCAGTTGCTTCTCTTCATAGTGCCTGCTCAGGACAGAACATGAGATCCATCCCAGCGTGAACTTTTGTTTGCCAGGCATATGAATGAACTAATCCGACAGATTTCACAGATGATTTTCCTAGGAGCCAATATTTCTCCGCCAAAGATTTTCTAGCTTTGTATTTTGAAATAATTATAGACTCACAGGAAGTTTGCAAAAATAGTGCAGAAAATCTCTTATTCCCGCCTCCCATTTCCTGCCAAGAGTGGCAGCTTACAGAACCGCAGTCCGTGATCAAAACCGGGAAATTGACATAAGTGTAATACAACGAATTTGTCCACAATCCCTACTTGGATCTCCCATTTTTTCGTGTACTTGTGAAATGTATATGTCATTGTGTATAATCTTAGGCAACTGTACCATTCCTGGGGATTCCTATAACCCACTCCTATCAAGACAGAGACATCACCACAAGGCAAGTAACCTTTTACAGTGACATCGACCCCCTCCACTCCCAACCCCTGGCAACCGGGGATCTGGTCCCCATCTCTACGCATTGTGTTATCGTGAGAATACTTCACAGTTGGTCATACAATATGAGACCTTCTTTTTCTTTTTTGAAGATTTATTTATTTATTTGAGAGAGAGAGCAAGCAGGGGGAGCGGCAGAGGGAGAGAAGTAGATTCCCAGCTGAGCTCGGAGCCCGACGGGGGGGCTCTGTCTCTCTAACCTGTGATCATGACCTCAGTCAAAATCCAGAGCCAGAAGCTTAACCAACTGAGCTACACAGGCGCTCCCCAATATGTGACCTTCTGAGACGGGCTTTTTACAGTCAGGCTAATTTCCTGGAGATTCATGTAAGTTGCAATGTGTATCGGTAACTCGCGTGTTCCTTTTCGCCACTGGGTTGTAGTTTGTGCTTTCGATGTACCACTATTCGCCCGCTGAAGGACATCAGGACTGACATCGGGTTTTGGGAGCTACAAATTCAGCAGCTGTGGACAGGTGTCTGTGGGAACCTAGGTTTTCATTTCTCTGCAATAAATGCCCAGGAGTGATTGCTGCTTTCCAGATTTCCAGAGGGTACCCAACAAACTTACGATGGTTTTATTTTTGTTTTTGTTTAAGATTTTATTTATTTATTTGACGGACAGAGATCTCAAGTAGGCAGAGAGGCAGGCAGAGAGAGGAGGAAGCAGGCCCCCCTGCTGAGCAGACAGCCCGATGCGGGGCTCGATCCCAGGACCCTGGGATCATGACCTAAGCTGAAGGCAGAGGCTTTAACCCACTGAGCCACCCAGGTACCCTACAATGGTTTTGTTTTTGTCCCCACATTCCAGTTCCAAAGAAAACCATTCTGCACGCCAACCATTCAAGTTCGTGATGTGACCCACCGTGAGCCCCAAAAGTCACAGAACACCCCGGCTTTGGTGACTGAGCATGATTCAATCCCTTTGGTTTACACAAGAAGTCCACATGGGGAATAAGCTTTCCCCATCCAGCGGGGATGGGAGGCGGAAACAGACTTTCTCTGGAACAGGTGGTTGGTTCCAAAAGTGGCTTTGAGAACAACCAAAGGAAAATAGAGGGCTTCCAACAGGTATCTGTCAAGAGCCAGAGAAGTCTAGCAAACACAACAGGGTTCACATGAACGAGAATGCTTACACAGACGTGGATCAAGGGTGCGGGTGGCTTTGCAGTGCCTACCCCCCAGCTGAGCACTGCTGAAGACAAGCAACGGTCACATGGAGAGCACCAGTTCCTTTCCAACTGCTTCATCGTGGACGGAGATCTGAGACCTGTGGTTGGGACCTGACACTTGTTGAGACCGGTCAAAGACCGGGCCTCCCTGCCCCCCAAGCCCCTCTCCCATGCCTGTAGTCGTTCGGCTTGGGTGGTTTTGAAACCGACTCTTTTATGATGAGTAGGTAAAAAAAAAAACGAACGCAGGTCCTACCCTCCGAGATGACGCTTTGATGGCACTGCTGGTTTGCATTGCCCACGGTAGACACTTAGCAATGCCTTTCATGCTCCAGGGGAAAATTATGCTAAGTAAGAAAGCAAGTTTTCAGTTATTTCGTTCTCACTAGGAGATGCTCGGTCCCACACTCATCGAGGCAAGAAGGAGGCCAGCCTGGCCCTAATTGCCGTGGGCGTGGGTGTCCTGCCGAGGGCCACTCACACCCCACTCTGCCTCTTCCCACTGGAAGCCGACGGAGGGCCCTGTGTTAAGCACCTGAGCAGGTGTTCTCTCATTCTTTTCTGCAAAGGCACAGACAAGGGTCTGCCCCGACCAACCAGAAAGGGGCTGTAATGGAAGTGGATGTTCAACCAGCATTTGCAGAATGCTTTCTTCAAACCTTATTTGTCCGCGGTCATTTGAGTGCTACAAAAATATAACATCACAGTCCTGTGTGACTCTACTGGTTGCCAAATCAACAGGGCAAGACGGTTATGAACTCAGGAATCAAACTAGTTGGGCTCGAAGACATCTGTTGTTGGCCACAATATTCCTTAGGCCGTGCAGAAGTGCCAAGAGTCAGGGGTGAAGGGTTCCTAAAGGTTCCCTTTGGGAAAAACAGAAATGTCCCACCAGTGAGACAGGGTGAGACTTGAGCCATAAAACGCAGCTGTCACAAACAGTGGAGCCGCTTGACGCGCGCCGATGGAAAACCACGACCAATGTTCCTCCTAGTGGACAGAAAACAGTCCCATGATATGGCAAAATTAAAAAAAAAAAAAATTTGGGACGGCCGTTGAGAAAGAGGTTGTTATATTCACCAGCAAAAGCATTTCACGGATGGACATAACAACAAGTTTCCCTTTCCAAATGCCGCCCCTGTGGGGAAGGGCGGCCAGTGCGAGCCCTTTGCTTGCTTGAAATGCTTCTGATGCATTTTCCAATGAGTCTAGTCATTGGCTCGCTAGAGACAAATGTTTGCCAGACAAGACTTTGTTTCATTTCTACTGCCTTTACATTCACGAAACAATTCTGCCCAGAGGAAAAGGCACCAGATGTTCTACTTCTCCAAAATGGCATCCATGATTCTGTTACCATATTTTCCCCATGGTATTCCAATATCGTTCATTTCCCGGGACACCTGCACTCCAGCAGTGACTGTCTCCAGGGCTGGGGTGTATCTGTACGAGGCTACGTGAGCCCGCAAATTAGGAAAAGAGAGAGGAACACAGGGAGACACAGAGACATAGAGACAGAGACTATAAATAGGAGAGCTTAATTTGAGCCCTTCAAAATGGTGAGCCAAAGAATCTATCAGACTGTCAGAATTTGGCTTTTTTCAAGTGCTCACATCTCTATGGAAAAAAAAACAATTTTTTTCCCCTAGTGAATACATCCAGGAGGTGAGACTGCTTTCTCTGGAAACATAGCTGGGGGAAAAGTCAAGCGATTAGGTGGAGAAGTAGCCACCTTGAAAGCCAAGTTTACTTGAGTAGATGAAAGAGGAGGGACAAGAGGTCCCCTCGTGGGTCCTCCCCGTCTCCATGAAAATTTTCGGATCCACGCTGATCCACGCTGATCCACCTTTTAAAGCACTGAAATTCTATCCTTAACAAATGCTATCCCAAGGATGCCTTAGCACTTGTTCTCTATCTGTAAAATCATCGAGGGTGACCTCGACAGCCGGGCGATGCCAGGAGGAGGAAGGATTCCAGGAAGAATTCATGGCAAGAGGAGCTGGGGGGAGGCGAAATTTGCTGCCCTGGTGGCAAGGGGCAGGAGCCTGGTGTTGTCTCTGAGCAGGGAGAATAAGAGACAGAGAGGACTGAAGTGACCCACCCACGATGCCATGAACCCCCTGACATGGGGAATTGGTTGGCAAGGACAACTATTTTGAAACTTGCTTCTTTACATGGCACGAGGAAAAAGAGATGATAAAGACAAAAATTCTGGCGACATTTCGTTTCATACAAGGAAGGTTACCTGGCCAGGAAGCTCCCTGGAATTAAAAAGATGTATTAAGTCAAATGAAAGCACGCACATAGATCGGTCAAAAATTACTATAAGGTTTGGGGCGCCTGGGTGGCTCAGTGGGTTAAGCCTCTGCCTTCAGTTTAGGTCATGATCCAAGGGTGCTGGGATTGAGCCCCGCATCGGGCTCTCTGCTCGGCAGGGAGCCTGCTTCCCTGTCTCTCTCTGCCTGCTTCTCTGCCTACTTGAGATCTCTGTCTGTCAAATAAATAAATAAAATCTTTAAAAACAAATTACTACCAGGTAGGAAAGACAAGATGGCAGAGGAGTAGCCGACTGAAATGACATCAGGTCTCAGGAGATCAGCGAGATAGTCATCAAACCATTCTGAACACCTACAAATCCAACAGGAGACGGAAGAGAAGAAGAGCAGTGATTCTAGGAACAGAAAATCGACCACTTTCTGAAAGGTAGGACGTGCGGAGACGTGAATCTGAAGTGACGGGAAGACAGACCGCGGAGGGAGGGGCCGGCTGGGGCAAGCGGTGGAGCAGCGGAGCACAAAGTCGGAACCTCTAGAAGTCTGCTCCACTGAGGGACGTCGCTCCACAGGCTAAGTGGGGGTGTAGCCCTCACGGGGACAGCGTGGCCTCAGGTCCCACAGGGTCATAGAAAGAACAGGGATGTCTGAGTACAGCAGAGCTCGCAGGTATCAGAGCGGGGAAGCTGGCAGAGACGGAGCCAAGGAGTGAGCTCTCAGTTCGGGGTTACCTTAAACTGTGATCCGTGGCACAGTCGGGACACTGCTCTTCCAGCAGGGACCCCACAGGGGCAGATCTGGGGACACTCACCTTCCTTCTCTGGAGGCAGGAATCTGTGGGGTTTGGAGACTCCAGGCGGGGCCGTGTGCCAGAGACAGAGACACTCGGTCAAAGGCTGGGTGAGCTCGCAGCGCAGCTGGAGACCAGGGAGCCGGGAGGGACTGATGGCTTTTCTCCGAGGTCGTACTAAGGAGCGGGGCCCTGAGCTCTCGGCTCCTTTGGCGGAGACTGGGCGGCCGCCATCTTCATTCCCGTCCTCCGAGCTCTACGGAGAGCGCTCAGGGAACAAAAGCTCCGAGCGCAAACCCGGAACCTGAGCAGATAACTTAGTCCGGCCCCTGGCAAGGGCGCTGCAATTCCGCTTCGGGCAAAGATGCTTGTGAATCTGCAGAAGATCAGCAAGAAATCCTGGCAAGACCAAGCTCATGGATCAAGGAGAACAGCAGAATTCCAGAGGAGAAAGCAAAGCATGGAATTCATGGCTCTCTCCCCATGGTTCTTCCGTCTTGCAAAGTTAATTAAATTTTTTTTATTTTATTTCTTTCTTATTCTAATTTTTTTAATGTTTCCTCTTTCCTCCTTTAATGTTTTTTAACTAGTATATCTTAACAATATCTTTCTAAAAAAAATCTTTTTAAACCTTCATTATTATAGTCATATTTTATCCTTCACTATATTTAACCATTTGGGGGTATACATAAACGGTTTTATTTTATTTTATTTTTTTTGTCTAAAAAATTATGGGATACGATTTCTTCTAATAAATCAAAATATACCCTAAATCTAGCACAGAGATTTGTTCCAGTTTCCAGCCTGGGCACATTCTACATCCCCCCTTTTTTTTCTTCTTTCTTTTTCCAACCAACTTATCAATTCCTTTTCTAGAATTTTTTTTTAAATTTTCATCTTTACAGTCATATTCCACCCCTTCATCGTGTTTACCCTTATTTTTGTGTATATATATGTGTGTGTGTGTGTGTGTGTGTGTGTGTGTGTTTGTGTTTCTTTCTTTAAAATTTTGGAAGATAGTTTCTTCTAAGAGACCAAAATACACCCAAAATCAAGTGGATAGCTCTGTTCTATTCACCGGTCTAATATATATATATTTTTAAATCTCTTTTTACCCCCTTTCTTCTATTTTGGGGTCTCCTCTGATTTGGTTAGCGTACATTTTTCTGGGGTCTTTGCCACCTTTTAGTATTTTATTCTCTCATTCATATATTCTTATCTGGATAAAATGACAAGGCGGAAAAACTCACCACAAAAAAACAAACAAGAGGCAGTACCAATGGCTAGAGACCTAATCACTATGGACATTGGTAATATGTCAGATCTAGAGTTCACAATGACGATTCCCAAGGTGCTAGCTGGGCTCGAAAAAGGCATGGAGGAGTGTGGAGAAATAAAATCCCTTTCTGGAGAAATAAAAGAACTAAAATCTAACCAAGCTGAAATCTAAAAAGGAATTAATGAGGTGCAATCAAGAATGGAGGCTCTCACTGCTAGGATAAATGAGGCAGAAGAGAGAATTACTGACATAGAAGACTAAATGACAGAGAATAAAGAAGCTGATCAAAAGAGAGACAAACAACTACTGGACGGCAAGGGGAGAATTCGAGAGACAAGTGATACCATAAGATGAAACAATATTAGAATAATTGGGATTCCAGAAGAAGAAGAAAGAAAGAGGGGGGAGCAGAAGGTATATTGGAGCAAATTATAATAGAGAATTTCCCCAATATGGGAAAGGGAACAAGCATCAAAATCCAGGAGACACAGAGAACCCCCCTCAAAATCAATAAAAATAGGTCCATACCTCATTATCAAATAGTAAAACTTACTAGTCTTAGGGACAAAGAGAAAAGCCTGAAAGCAGTTCGGGACAAGAAGTCTGTAACACACAATGGTAAAAATATTAGATTGGCAGCAGACTTATCCACAGAGACCTGGCAGGCCAGAAAGAACTGGCATGATATATTCAGAGCACTAAATGAGAAAAACATGCAGCCAAGAATACTATATCCAGCTAGGCTATCATTGAAAATAGAAGGAGAGATAAAAAAGCTTTCAGGACAAACAAAAATTAAAAGAATTTGCAAACACCAAACCAGCCCTGCAGGAAATATTGAAAGGGGTCCTCTAAGCAAAGAGAAAGCCTGGAAGTAGTAGATTGGAAAGGAACAGAATCTATATACAGTGACAGTCACCTTACAGGCAATACAAAGGCAATGAATTCAAATCTCTCAATAGTTACCCTGAATGTAAATGGCCTAAATGCCCCAATCAAAAGACACAGAGTATCAGAATGGATAAAAAAACAAAACCCATCAATATGCTGTCTGCAAGAAACTTATTTTAGACCCGATGACACCTCCAGATTTAAAGTGAGGGGATGGAAAACAATTTACCATGCTAATGGACATCAAAAGGAAGCTGGGATGGCAACCTTATATCAGATAAATTAGATTTTAAGCCAAAGACTATAATGAGAGATGAGGAAGGACACTATATCATACTCAAAGGGTCTGTCCAACAAGAAGATCTAACAATTTTAAATATCTATGCCCCTAACACGGGAGCAGCCAACTATATAAACCAATTAATAATAAAATCAAAGAAATACATCGACAGTAATACAATAATAGCAGGGGACTTTAACAGCCCCCCTCACTGAGATGGACAGATTATCCAAGCAAAAGATCAACAAGGAAATAAAGGCCTTAAATGACACACTGGACCAGATGGACATCACAGATGTATTTAGAGCATTCCATCCCAAAGTACAACAGAATACACATTCTTCTCTTGTGCACATGGAACATTCTCCAGAATAGATCACATCCTGGGTCACAAATCAGGTCTCAACCAGTACCAAAAGATTGGGATCATTCCCTGCCTATTTTCAGACCACAATGCTCTGAAGCTAGAACTCAATCACAAGAGGAAAGTTGGAAAGAACTCAAATACATGGAGGCTAAAGAGCATCCTACTAAAGAATGAATGGGTCAACCAGGAAATTAAAGAAGAATTGAAAAAAATCATGGAAATAAATGAGATTGAAAACACAACATTTCAAAATCTGTGGGACACAGCAAAGACGGTCCTGAGAGGAAAGTATATAGCGATACAAGACTTTCTCAAGAAACAAGAAAGGTCTCAAGTACAAAACATAACCCTACACCTAAAGGAACTGGAGAAAGTACAGCAAAGAAAGCCTAAACCCAGCAGGAGAAGAGAAATAATAAAGATCAGAGCAGAAATCAATGACATAGAACCAAAAGAACAGTAGAACAAATCAATGAAACTAGGAGCTCGTTCTTTGAAAGAATTAATAAGATTGATAAATCCCTGGCCAGACTTACCAAAAAGAAAAGAGAAAGGACCAAAATAAATAAAATCATGAATGATAGAGGAGAGATCACAACCAACACCAAAGAAATACAAACAATTATGAGAACATATTTTGAGCAACTATACACGAGGAAATTTGACAATCTGGAAGAAATGGATGCACTCCTAGAGAGCACCAGGAAGAAATAGAAAACCTGAACAGACCCATAACCAGTAAGGAGATTGAAGCAGTCATCAAAAATTTCCCGACAAACAAGAGCCCAGGGCCAGACGGCTTCCCAGGGGAATTCTACTAAACATTTAAAGAAGAATTATTACCCATTCTACTGAAACTGTTCCCAAAATATAGAAATGGAAGGAAAACTTCCAAACTCATTTTATGAGGTCACCATTACCTTGATCTCAAAACCAGACAAAGATCCTTCACCAAAAAGGAGAATTACAGACCAATATCCTTGGTGAACACAGATGCGAAAATTTTCATCAAAATACTAGCCAATAGGATCCAACAGTACATTAAAAGGATTATTCACCATGAACAAGTGGGATTTATTCCAGGGATGCAAGGTTGGTTCAACATCTGCGAATCAATCAATGTGATACAATACATTAATAAAAGAAAGAACAAGAACCATGTGATATTCCCAATAGATGCTGAAAAAGCATTTGACAAAGTACAGCATCCTTTCTTGATCAAAACTCTTCAAAGTGTAGGGAAAGAGGGTACATTCCTCGATATCATCAAAGCCATCTATGAAAAACCCACTGTGAATATCATTCTCACTGAGGAAAAACTGAGAGCTTTTCCTTTAAGGTCAGGAACATGGCAGGGATGTCCATTATCACCACTGCTGTTCAACATAGTACTAGAAGTCCTGGCCTCAGCAATCAGACAATAAAAAGAAATTAAAGGCATCCAAATCGGCAAAGAAGTCAAATTATCACTTTTTGCAGATGATATGATATTTTATGTGGAAAACCCAAAAGACTCCACTCCAAATCTGCTAGAACTCATACAGGAATTCAGTAAAGTGTCAGGATATAAAATCAAGGCACAGAAGTCAGTTGCATTTCTATACACCAACAGCAAGACAGAAGAAGGAGAAATTAAGGAGTCAATCTCATTTACAATTGCACCCAAAACCATAATACCTAGGAGTAAACCTAGCCAAAAAGGCAAAGCATCTGTACTCAGAAAACTATAAAGTACTCATGCAAGAAATTGAAGAAGACACAAAGAAATGGAAAAACGTTCCATGCTCATGGATTGGAAGAAAAATATTGTGAAAATGTCTATGCTACCTTAAGCAATCTACAAATTTAATGTGAACCCTATCAAAATACCATCCATTTTTTTCAAATAAGTGGAATAAATAATTCTAAAATGTATATGGAACCGGAAAGGACCCTGAATAGCCAAAGGAATGTTGAAAAAGAAAGCCAAAGTTGGTGGCATCACAATTCTAGACTTTAAGCTCTATTACAAAGCTGTCATCATCAAGACGGTATGCTACTGGCACAAAGACAGACACATAGATCAATGGAACAGAATAGAGAGCCCAGAAATAGACCCTCAACTCTACGGTCAACTAACCTTTGACAAAGCAGGAAAAGAATGTCCAATGGAAAAAAGACAGTCTGTTCAACAAATGGTGTTGGGAAAATTGGACATCCACATGCAGAAGAATGAAACTGGAACATTTCCTTACACCACACACAAAAATAGACTCAAATGGATGAAAGATCTCAATGTGAGACAGGAATCCATCAAAATCCTTGAGAACACAGGCAGCGACCTCTTCGACCACAGGTGCAGCAACTTCTTCCTAGAAACATCACCAAAGGCAACAGAAGCAAGGGCAAAAATGAACTATTGGGATTTCATCAAGATCAAAAGCTTTTGCACAGCAAAGGAAACAGTCAACAAAACCAAAAAACAACTAACAGAATTGGAGAAGATATTCACAAATGACATATCAGATATCCAAAATATATAAAGAAATATATAAAGAACTTATCAAACTCAATACCCAAAAAACAAATAATCAGATCAAGAAATGGGCAGAGGAAAAAAAAAAAAAAAAGAAAGAAATGGGCAGAGGACATGAACAGACATTTCTGCAAAGAAGACATCCAGATGGCCGACAGACACATGAAGAAATGCTCAACATCCGTCAGCATCAGGGAAATACAGATCAAAACCACAATGAGATACCACCTCACACCAGTCAGAATGGCTAAAATTAACAAATCAGGAAATGACAGATGTTGGCAAGGATGCAGAGAAAGGGGAACCCTCCCACACTGCTGGTGGGAACGCAAGCTGGTGCAGCCACTCTGGAAAACAACATGGAGGTTCCTCAAAAAGTTGAAAATAGAGCCACCCTATGACCCAGCAATCGCACTACTGGATATTTACCCTAAAGATACAAATGTAGTGATCTGAAGGGGCACGTGCACCCAAATGTTCATAGCAGCAATGTCCACCATAGCCAAACTATGGAAAGAACCTAGATGTCCATGAACACATGAATGGATAAAGAAGATGTGGTTCATATATACAATGGAATACTATGCAGCCATCAAAAGAAATGACATCTTGCCATTTGCAACGACATGGATGGAACTAGAGGGTATTATGCTGAGCAAAATAAGTCAATCAGAGAAAGACAATTATAATATGATCTCCCTGATATGAGGAATTTGAGAAGCAGGGTGGGGGGCTTGGGGGATGGAGAAGATAAAAGTGAAACAAGATGGGATAGGGAGGGAGACAAGCCATAAGAGACTCTAAATCTCACAAAACAAACTGAGAGTTGCTGGGGGGAGGGGAGTAGGGACAGGGTGGTAGGGTTATGGACATTGGGGAGGGTGTGTGCTATGGTGAGTGCTGTGAAATGTGTAAACCTGACGATTCACAGACCTGTACCCCTGGGGCAAATAATACATTATATGTTAATAAAAATAATAAATAAAATTACTGTGAAAATGCTCTTCTCCATCCCTCCAAACCCCATCCCATCCCATTCACCCACAAAGCAACAACTTTCTGCTCTTACCTATTTCTTCTGTGATTTACCTGCATATTTCTAAAAAACAAGCGTGTACTGTTATTTTTTCATTACTTCATTTTAGTCATTTTGTCCACTTCGATTATGGTGGCTGAGGATTTGGCTGGCTGATACCCCAGTTAAACTCCTCCCTCTCCCTTCAATCTAGAGATTATGATTATTGTTTAGAGTCTTTACATTACGGCTTCCTATGTTCTCTGCAAGCGATGGCTGCATTTCCTTTCTTGTACAACTCTGAACACGTTCTGGAATTAGTAACTGTCCTGTGCCATTGCTCGGTTCTGTAGGGACATATGCCGATTGTTTCCACCTGTGTTCCAGTGTCTGCTGGGGCTTCTGCCAAGTGTTTGGGCTCACAGAGACACCTCACCCACCCCATCTCGCCACCCAGAGCGCACCTGTGCCCACCCTGCCCCCTCCTCCTTCCGAAGACGCTGGTTTGATCTTGAAACGGGCACACAGCTATGATCCTGAAACGACCCTCCCGCCCCATAACCTCTCTCCAGGCTGGATCTCGTCTATCTCTGGTTTGCTACTTTGCGTTTTGCAACACATTTTCCTGGAGCTTCCCAGGAGAGCCATGCCAGGTACCTATTTTCCATCCCCACGTGATTAATAATTTGCTCATTCAGTCCTCTTTATTCTACCTGAGTGAGAGCTGCCTGCATTGGACCGTCCCTCAGATTGTCCTTCTCTCTGCACTTTCTCTCTGGTTCTGCCCTCTGAGGGAAACGTGGCTTGCCCTTGGTCTCTGGCTCTTGGGCGGTGACCTGTTCTCTGCAGAAACTTTCAGCTCAGCGCTGTCGACTGCAAAGAGGACGTGAGCCCCAGAGTTGATTTTCCAATAGCCAGCATTGAAAAGTAAAAAGCAGAATGAATTTTAAGAACGTATTTTATTTAATCCAATATTTAAAAAATGTAATCATTTCACCCTGTAATCGATATAAGAATGATCGATGAGATGTTTCAGCTTGACCGTGTCTCTGAATTCGGGTGTGCATTTTACACTTCCAGCATGCCTTGTGATTGCATTCTCTGGGCTCTGCTCTCTGTCCTTCCAGAAGCCTTCTGGAACCATGCCTCCCTACGCCATTGATGCCACAGTGTTCTGCTAACACTGTAGATTCTACAGTCACTCCCTTGGCTGCTTCATGCCTTGTTTGTTTTGGAACCCTACATGCCTAGTCACTCGGGAACATTTGAGACCCCCTGCGCCCAAGCATTTGGGTGGAGAAGATAGTGTTTTTGGATACAGAGCTGGCCAAACTTTCTGGTGGGTGGCCATCACAAGGCCGGTCAGGTCAGTGCCTCGGGATTTCTCCTGCTCTATGGCCTGTGATCTGTAACGTGTTCTCGGAATCCTCCAGGACTCTGTAAAAGGTTTTCAACATTTCCTGGGAATGAACCAGCAGTTCTTGGAAGGAATGACTTCAGCCTTACTGGGTAACAGGCAACCACGTGTACAGCCAGCAGAGGGCAAGACCCTGCCCACTGGGCTCTCGGGACTGGAAGAGAGGCAGGGAGGGACGAATACAGGACACATCTCTTCTTTTTCCCATGTGGTTGGGACATCAGGACGCCAGGCATCCCCCTGCTCATGCCCACCCTCCCTCCCTCCCTCCTTCTAGCTTCCTCTCCCTCTGCCCCCTCCTCCTTTCCCCAGCCTCTACCCAGGTCCCCATGGCAGACAAGACCCAGAGGGCCCCACCATATGGAAGTAGAATATAATCCTTTTATGCTTGCTTAGGTGGCCAGATTCTTAACCTGTGTCTGTCATCCTAAAACAAACAGGAGCACGCCTCCTAATTTGTTTGTCAGACGTCCACATACCGCTTACTATCAGCCTGCCCCTGTTCTAAACCCTTCTACAGATATGACCTCATTTAATCCTACAACCCCTGACGAAGGTACTGTTTCTATCTCCATTTTACAGACTGAGGCCCAGGGAGGGTCAGTATGTACCACAGTGTGTCCCCAGGCAGTGGCTCCAAACTCTGCGCTCCCAGCCATGGGTGGTGGCTCCCTGTCTCCATGGGGTTCCTGCACAATTCAGTGGAGAATAGGAAATGTTTGGGTGTCTTGCCATGAAATGGTCTACTCTGCAGAGTGGGCTTAAATCCAGAGCCAAGCCTGAGCTCAGAGCAAGTTCTCAGTTCTAAATGCTCCCTGAGCTTCCATCCTTAAACTGAGACCTCTGCCTGTCATCCGTGTCGCGTTCCCTCACTCGCCCGTACTCTGCCAGGACCCCAGTTGTTGGGAAAGCCAGCTGAAGACCCATGGACCTAGCCAGCTGTCTAGTAGTACCTTTGCATCTGGAAATCAGCTAAATTTTTGTCGATACTGATTTTCAACTGTGAACATGTGTTCTACTTTTTCCTCTCTACCTTATTCAACTTCCCTGCTTCCAGAGTTTACAACATGTTGGTGAATTTCAAATCCCTCATACGTGTCTCGCTAGGAACCAGCAAGCTCATAATTAGTAAGATCTAAAGAGTTTGGACAGCACTAATTTGCATTCCATGATGGTTTTGACAGAAGCTGGGTGGGAGTGAACCTCAGTCCATGAAGAAAAGGCTGGCTAATCATTTTCATGGTGCAAACATTGCAGGGACCAGATAAATAAATTTTTCAGGTTATGGAGCTATGACGACTATTTACACACATATAAATAGCACGTACTGTGTGTTGTGTGCCGTCTCATGCATGTAGTGATATCGCGCCTTTAGCGTTTAAGACTGTCAGTTTTACTATGTCATTGTAAATGTCATTGTCTAAATATCTCACAAGTGCCCTCTTGTTTTATTTATTTATTGATTTGCTCGTTAATTTTTCATTTTTTATTTATGTATTTATTTTTCGCTTTGTTGTAGCATTTGGGTTTGCCCATGTCTCCCGATCCTCTTGGAGCCCACCTGGACCTGAGAATGGGTACGTACATTTTCATGTCCTAAAATCCTAGGCATCTCGCATATCAGTTCTGGGATGCTGCATTCTTTACCTAATAACCGATCCTAGGTGGAGAGACAAGTGAAGGAGAGGAAAGGTTTTCTGAGTCACGTGCTGTGAATTTCCTCAAGATGGAATTGATGGGAATTAAGAGATCCCAGACTTGAGGGGCGGCTGGGTGGCTCAGTCATTGGGCGTCTGCCTTCAGCTCTGGTCATGGTCCCAGGGTCCTGGATCGAGCCCCGCCTTGGGCTCCCTTCTCAGCAGGGAGTCTCCTTCTCCTTACTACCCCCTGCTTGTATGTCGTCTCTCACTGTCTCTCTTTCTGTCAAATAAATAAATAACGTCTTAAAAAAAAAAAAAAAAGAAACATTCCAAAGTTGGAAACAGAGACATTGGAGATAAAGCCTGCTGGTTCTGGAGACAATGAAGGGCCAGGGGTATATATTCTAGCCTGAGAAAGAGAACCGGACTTTGTGACTCTGTATGTGAACTCTGACAAGCGAGTGTGCATGCCGGCGACACTGAAATTACCTTCGAGCTCATTATCAGGCAGTGAATGAATACAGGAAGGTAGCTTTTGAGTTTTAATGTGATTTTTCAATAACGGTCTAGGAGTAATTAATTCAGGACAAGTGTTTTTAAAACCCTATTAAAATATAGCCCTGGTAAATTAATTGGCATGGGTTCTTCTGAATTCTCCTTTTAACAAAACTAATAAATTATTTTCCATGCATTTAATAAATATTAGATAACGAGAAATTGAGTTTTCCCTATTGTAGTGCTGATATTTTTAGCGGGCATTCAAAAAATGTGACATTGGTTATTCCAGATATACTCCTGGATTCTGACTTGGTAATTAGCATCTAACTTCACTGGGTCCTTTTCCCCTCAAGCTCCCCAAAAGTGCCACATGAATTATGAATTATTCCCGTTTGTTCATTAAAGCAAGCCCTCGAAGGACATCTTTAAGATGACAATTTATTAACCTAAACCAGGTTATTCTGTGTTCTTGACTATAACAAAAGCATAATTGTTTTAAAATATTTTAAATTCAGAACTTTCCTGTGAATTCATAGCCACCTCCCAAATAATCGGACTCATTGTCATTTCACCCTTCTTCCTGACCCATCGTTTTTCAAAGGGCACAGACAAGCAGGAGCCTGACGGGCCCTCTCCTCTATCCCGAGGATAAGACCCTTGGGGTTGCACCTGTCTCACTTGGCTCCGATCCTGGAGCAGCCCGACATGCAGGACAGAAGCTTCTCCATCACAGTTAGCTGCGTGGCTGTGTGAGTAAATCCACTCACAGAAAGCACCTTGCTACTTGAGTTTCGTTCTACTCGGGCAGGCAGCAAACGATCTCTTGTCGGTCTTCACAATTTAAAGGTCACCCGTTGGCTCTAGGGTCCGAAATCTTTTCAGGGATACAGCTAAATATCTCACAGTGCAAACAGCGGCCCCCACCACCAAGATCCACCCAGCCCAGAAGGCCAGTAGGGTTGAGACTGAGAAACTGCCTCAACCCAAAAAGGGATCCAGGGAGACTTTTGAGCACTTCTCTGTGGGGGACACATTTTGGGGACAAGCTTGAGAAGCCTAGCCTGGCCCCAAGCCATGTCCATAATTGTATAAACGAGCCCAGTGTAAGGAACCCTGTGTTTCCTGCCCAGATGGCCCCGGTTAACGCTGATTTTTTTTTTTTTTTAATTGCAGTAGCAAACAACATGGCACAGACGGATCTTAGAGATGGAGGGAAAAGTTGTCAGAAGGTTCTGGAATTCGAGAGTCTCCTTGATTGGACAGGGATGTCTGAGCAGAGGACATATGGTTTTGAGCCAGCAGACTCCCGAATAAGGAGATGTTAGCCCCAGGGGAAAGCAAGTGCTCCAGAAAGGAACAGAGGACTGCTAGAGAATAAATCTCTGTGCCTGGAAAGTTGGCTGGTCGGAGTAGATCTCCAGTATAGGTGAGCCGCCGCGAGAAGGGTGACTTACCGTTGACTCCGGGAAGCCTGGCCTCTCAGGTGACATCTGCCGAAAGACAGGACCAGGCAAGTCAGAGGAAGTGTTTAGTTTGTTACATAATTTGCAGTTCTGAATTATTTTGTTTGTTTTGACTGCATGAACTGCTTCTCTAAATGGATGTTGGGTTTCTGCGGGTGGCTCGGTTGACCTCTTCCTGGTCTTCCTTGTGCATTTAATATTTGCTTAGTTATTTTATGGATTGACTTCAGGTGGTTGGACGTATGACACCGAATATCAGCTGAGCATTCTTGCACACCCAGCGTGCCTCCCGACACTGCCTTTTGGAAGTGATCTGCTTGGATTGCAAAACGTATTTTCCCACGAGACGAATGTCCTAAAATGGTGGGCTGTCCCAGGGCAAACAAAGGGAGCCCCTCATTTCCACACTCTCCTGAAGTCATGGTGACTTCAGGGCTTTCCTGGAGAAATGCCTTCGGTGGGTGAGCCAGTGGGGAATTTCAGATCTACGTGTACCCCGATTCTGTATCGGTGAGACTGAGGGCTGGGGAGCAAGGAATCCCTCCATGAACAACAGATGCTTCACTTTCCTGGTGGCCACCGGGTTCCAGATAAGGTGTGAGCAGTGGGAATGGGAGGGCGGGGTTCAGAGGTCTGGAAACTATGAACTGGGACGGGCACTTTACAGGATGAGTTAGCTTGGGAGACAGAACCCCTGGGACAAAGACAAACTTGAGTGGAGGAAAAGGATGAGTGTCGTGGGTAGAATAAACACCCCCCCCACACACACACACACAAAGATGTCCACCTTGTAATCAGCAGAATCTGGAGCCTGTGACCTTTTATGTGGCAGAAACGGAGGTGTAAGTTACAGATCTGGAGATTGGGGGGCGATCCTGGATTATCTGGGGCAGCTTGATAACATCACGAGGGTCTTTCTAAGAAGGAGATGGGATGGTCAGAGGAGGAGAAGGAGGCCTGGAGATGGAAGCCATAGTCGGAGTCACAATGTCGCCTGCCGCCTGGGAGTATGGAGGGAGGGGCCGGGAGCCCAGGAACGCAGGAAGCTGGAGGAGACACAAAAATGAATTCTCCTATAGAACCTTAAGGAAGGACCAGCCCTATTGACCCATCACAGACCTCTGAGCTCCAGAACTGTAAGGGAACGGTGTTGTTTCAAGCCACTCGGATAATTATTTCCAGCAGCCGCAGGAATCAGCAGCGGATAGTGAGGAAGGTTGGGAATGGCAGAGAGAGGTGAACGGCATTCTTCCCTCTCATCCCCTCCCGTCCCCGTCTGGCCCCCTGCCCTCTGCGCTGGTGCAGAACCTCAAAGGACGCACACGGAGGAGAAGAGGCCTCTCTGTCTTCCCCCCAGCCCTCCCCGTGCACCCAGTCCTCTCCTGGTGGCTTTTGCCATGGCCCTCGGGACCTACCACTGTTCTCACTGCACACTCTTTTTTATTATGATGACATTTACACAACCTACGGTTTGCCATTTGGACTATTTTCCAGCACAGTTTAGTGGCATCGAGGACGTTCACACTGTTGTGCAAACATTGGCAATATCCATCTCTAGAATGGCTGGGCCCGTCCAAACTGGAATTGCCAACGGGGCAGCCGTCAGTCCCCATCTCCTCCTCCCCCCACTCCTGGTTACCTCGAATTGATCTTGTGTCCCGCAACGAGACAGTTCGTCCAAGTGGGGTCATGCCCCATCTGTCCTCTTGCGACTGGCTTATCTCACCCGGCATAGGACTTTCAAGGTCCAAGCATGTGGTAGCAACGTCGTTCCCCGTTTAGGGCAGATAACCGTCCGTCATGTGGATGGACCACGCTTGTGTATTGGTTCCGCATCTGGTGACGGTCACTCGGGCTGCTTTGGGATCGCTTTGGCTCTTGCGAATGATGTTGTAATGAACATTGGGGAACAACCAGCTGTGCGGGTTCCTGCTTTCAGCTCTTGGTGGTGTAGACCCAGAAGTTGAATTATCGGATCAAAAGAAGTCTGTTTTCTTTCTCGAGGAACCACCACGCCGTTCGCCTGGGGAGCTGCCCCGTGTCACACCCCATCGGTGATGTGGCGGCGTTTCTCTGTGTCTTCTGCCGAGACTTGTTTCCTATTTGCTTGTTTGCGTGTCTGATTACATCCATCCTAGTGAGCGGGCACAGCACTCACTCTTGATAGAAAAACACAGCGCCGGGGCGTCCGGGGGTGCTCAGTGAGTTAAGCATCCAAAATTTGGTTTCAGCTCAAGTCGTGATCTCCTGGTCGTGAGCTCGAGGCCCACGTCGGGCTCTGTGCTCCACAAGGAGTCTGCTGGCCATTCTCTCTCTCCCGCTGTCCCTCCCCGCCATAAACGAATAAAATCTTAAAAAAAAAAAAAAGAAAAGGGAAAGTAAAACACAGCCGGATGGGTAAACGGGGCCAGGGAGGAGCACGGGAACCAGTGAAGGGGGAACACAGGTATCCAGGGGGGAGGTCTTCACCGCTCGCAGAAGGCGCAGGCGAGGGAAGGTAACACCGGCAAAGTGGACCTTCCTAGGTAACAAAGAAACCAGAGTCCGCCGAGCCTCGTGCTGACCCCCACCGTCCCTCTTGCCAGAACACAGCAGCCTGGCCTACACCGTCATCAGCACCCTGTGTACAGACATTAGAAAAGGCATCCGTGCAACTCCTCTTTATGGCGACCTTGGCCGAGCAAGAGAACTCGGGGTTTTCTGCTCAGCTGGTGTCGCTGTGAACCCCAGTGTCCGAGCACCACCGTGGGCCCCCCACGGACTTGTGGTATTGTCCCCCCAAACTTGATCTGTTTGTGACTGGGGAGTTGTGACGTGCAGGTGCGGAATCAAGAGGCCGTCACACAACCACCCGAGAGAGCTCCTGTCCCGGCAACACCCTTTCTGCAGGAACGTCCGAGAGGAAAAATGGGGGCAGATGGGCGCCGCTGCGTGTCACACACGGCCACCCACGACATGGGCCGCTGAGGACGTGTGCCTCGTGGTCTCTTTCCTTTGGGGCCATAACAGACGATTAAATGAAACGCCATTTTATGTCTTTAAGAGATACAACTAGAGAAAAATCAACAGGACTTGGATGTTTTCACAGTTATCTTTATTTTAATTGTGGTAGAAGAGAAAAAAAAAAAAAAGCACATCCCATAAAACGTACCGTCTTACTCGTTTTTAACTGTCTAGTTCCGTAAGGTGACGGCTGTTCCCATGGCTGTGAAACAGATCTCCAGGAGGTTTTTGTCTTGCAAAACTGACTTTATACCAAAAACAACTCTCTTTTTCTCCCTCCCCTGACCCCTGCTAACCACCGTTCTATTTCCCGCTTCTATACCTTTGGGTGTTTTCTATACCCTCTAGACGTGGACTCTTGTAGTATTTGCCTTTTCGTGAACAGGTCATGGCACAGAACTCAAGGTTAATCCACACTGTAGCATGTGACGGAATGTCCTTATCTTCTAAGGCTGAAATAAAATTCCCCTGCGTGTACTAACCCCATTTCTTTCATCCGTGGATAGGCATCTGGGTTGTTTCCGCCTTTGGGGCTATTATGAATAATTCCGCTATGAGCTTAGGTGTGTAAAGATCTCTTCGAGACCCTGCTTTCAATTCTTTTGAAGTGGGGTTGCTGGATCGGCCCGGAATTCTCTCTTCGGACTACCGCGCGACGAAATGGATAGTACAAAGACCAACTGACAAATTGTATTTGTACAGCAGGGGCAGCGCATTAGAAGAAAATTTTCTAGCTCCCTGTATGCCTCATTGACAGTTTTTATGAGAGCTATTTTT
This sequence comes from Eira barbara, assembly GCA_020311275.1. NCBI lineage: Eukaryota > Metazoa > Chordata > Mammalia > Carnivora > Mustelidae > Eira > Eira barbara. The sequence continues at coordinate 448,253 of JAHRIG010000284.1, read as the reverse complement.
TTTTGGACTTATTATGTAAGAACACATACAGGAAAGTCCAAAAGCCTTCAGTGTACCGCTCGATGGATTTTCTTAAATGGAAGGCACTTGGGTAACCCACGTTCGCGAACAGGAGAAAGACATTTCCAGACCCAAGAAGCCCTTTTAGCGACCTCCCGAGGGGAAACGCCGTCCTGAGTTGTCGGCCTGAACGAGCGTTTTCAGTACTCGAACATCCTCGAGGCGGAAAAGAATTAAAAAGGGAAAGAGAAAGAAAGAGGACAAGAAGAGAGAGAAGATGGAAAGAAAAAAAGAAAAGAAAGAAAGGCAGGAACAAGGTAGGAATAGGGAGGGAGGGACGGAGGGAGGGAGGGAGGGACGGAGGGAGGGACGGAGACAGGCAGGCAAGCCCGCCGGCCTGAGTGTGAAGGTCAACCCTTCCCCTTAGCTCTGTCACGTTAGGCCACATTTAACAGCTAGGACTCAGCATTTGATGGCCACAGTGGACATCCACCCACCCCAGTGCCCAACCGCCGCTCAGCTCAGTGCTGCTGTGAAGGCCATAACCTGATTCCCAGATGTTATCGCAACTAAGAGGAAGGGATGTTAATCTGGGGGTGACTGTCAGAGAGTTTCAGGGTCCATCCTTTGCTCTTGAGGATGGAAGTTCTAAAAGAGCCCTTGTCACTCAGTCTTGTCCACTCCGGGAAGCTTATTTGGGATTTTGCAGCGCAGAAAGGAGGGAGGAGAGCCAGGTCCTCGAGGGCTGGCTTCCCGCCCGGCAGGGAGAGCGGAGAGCGGGTGATTGAACGCTGCGTGAAAAGAGCGTCTCCTCCGCACCAGCGAGTCTTTGTTACACCAGGTGGGCCTTTAATTTTCACGTTTATATTTAGCGCGACTTCTGAAAGTCTCGTTAAGGGAGGCGTGGAATCATTCCCCGACCAGAGGCGAGTGTGCAGCGGATAGACGTTCTTGCAAAGCTGCGGAAATAGGAAGGGAGCGGGCCCACCTGCAGAGCCAGCAATCATCCCCCACGGGTCCAGGACAGGCTGAGACTCCCCAGGGGCAGCCTGTGACGCTCCTGCTGGCTCACTTTCTCTCTTGCACACTGCCCAGGGCTCTAACAAAGCCTCCAGTTCCCCTCAAAAGGGAGAACAACTTCCCCGATGTGTGGCATTTTGTGGGAGATCACATTTCAGTCCATGATCATATGACTTACCAATAACCCTGATATTAATAGGAATTAACAGAAATAAAAATAACATTGCCTCTGGTAACCAAATGAGTTTTGTAGGAAAATCTCCTTTTCCTCATTTAAAGATAATCCAACTGAGGCTCCAAGTGGCTAGCTGACTTGTCTACCATTGCCCAGTTGGTAAAAAGCAGTGGATGATCTTAAACCAATAGATCTTGGTGTCACTAACATTAAAACGAATAATCACACCAAGAGTTGGTGAGGATGTGGAGGAACCAAACGCTCTCTCCCTGCTGTTGGGATGTAAGCTGGTATGACCACTTTGTGATTTCTTTTGTTTTTTTTTTTAAACGAAGTTTGCTTCTTACAAAGTTCAACATATACCTACCATATGGGAGGCAGCTATTCTAGTTCTTGGTTTTAATCCAAGAGAAGTGAAAACATAAGCCCATACAAAAACTTGTAAATAGTAAATGCTCAGAGCATCTTTATTGGTAATAGGCCCAAACTGTGAACAACCCATCAATATAGGACTCAAATGTCCATCAATGAATGAATGGATAAAGAAACCACTGTACGTACACAGAGTAATACTACAAGGCAATAAAAGGAATGAAGTATTTTTTTAAAGTTTTATTTACTTAAGTAATCTCTACCCCCAACGTGGGGCTTGAACTCACGACCCCAAGATCAGTACACTGAGCAGCATGGATGAATCTCAGAATTATTATGCTGACAGAAGGACAGAAGTCAGATGAAAAAGAATCTACATTGCATACTCCATTTCTAGAAACTCTAAAAAATGGGACAGAAAGCCGATCAGTGGTTCCCTGCGAATAAAAGAATGGGAAGAGGCCTAAGGAAGGGCATACAAGGGACAGGCGGAAAGTCTTGAGGGTGACGGTTATTGTGATAAGCAAAATAATGCCCCTCTCACCAACGATGTCCCTGTCCTAAGTCCCAGAACCCATGAGTATGTCACTCTACATGGCCGACGGGAAACGTGGTTACCCATGGAATTCTGGATGCTGGGATTATCTGAATTTAAGATAGGGAAATTTTTATCCTGATTATCTGAGTGGACCCAGTATCGAGACGACCGTCCTCTAAGGCAGAAGAGGAAAGTGGAAGAGCCCAGAGTCGGAGAAGGAGATGCAGCATCACGGGCTTTGAAGATGGTGCACGGGGCTGCCAGCCAAGGAATGTGGGCAGCCTCTGGCAGCTGGGAGAGGCATGGAAATGGATTCGCTCCGAAGCCCCAGAAAGGACCACCGCTTTGGTGGCACCTTGATTCTTTGCCCGGTGCAAATGACGTAACGTTTCTGACCTCCACAACGGTAAGATACTAAATCTGTGTTGTTTTCAGCCACTAGGTTGGTCGTGCTTTGATATCGCAGCCAGAGGAAACACGTACGGCCACGTTCATTATTTCGAGCATGGTGGTGACTTCACGAGCTGTGAAAACACCAAATGTCGGTCTGCTCTGTTTATATGTCAGTGATACCTCTATAAAGCTGTTTCAAGGAAAGCTTCTTACAAAATGGATCTTGACTGTAGTTCTTCTTTCCATTCTGACACAGCCGCTGAGCACACAGGAGAATCACCCACATTGACGGAGTTTATTATGAACATTGTGCACAGCTCCTTTCAGTCAAGAGCTCTGCTAACGCTTGTACCTGTTGAATATTATAAGCTTGTCCAACATCTCTGACCAGGGATTACTTATGAGAATTTCTCATTGTTCTAACTTGTTAATAACATCGGTACCCGACAGAAATTCTTCTCTCTCCTTTGGTATTAAGATAACTAAGTTATCAGATTGCATCAGAAACCGAGCTGGGGATTGTCATAAAGGTTCTAACCGAAACCAGGGATGATTACCGACACTAAAACTCTAAGGACACGACTAGGAGAAATAAGAGGTCTCTACCGTTAAAAAATGATTTCTGTGTGTGCTCCTGCTCTGGTGGGTGTGCTTCATTGCAGGAAAGTGTCAGTGGGTTTATAATCGTGAGCTTTGACTATAAGCTTTGAATTAAGAGTCAAGATGGTAGACATATTCCCACATGCACTTGGGTGGGATTCGGTGCTGGTGTGTCAGCCCATGCCCCTGCAGGAAATAGAGGGCATGCACAGAAGTGTCAATGGAGGAGTTAAATGAAGGAGCTGTGGTGGGTAGGGTCAAGGGAATCCAGAGGGAAGCTGGAGGGGGAGAGAGCTGGAGGTGGGAAATGGCATTTTACCCCTTAATTAACCATCTCTCCCAGCCCATGTCTTATGCTCCTGTAGGTGGAACACACTCCCTGCCCTTTTGATACTGGGCTTCATTAAATGACTTAGCTTTGGCCAATGGAATGTGAGCAGATGTGGCGTACACCATATCTAAACAGAAACTTTAAAGGCACTGGTGTGGTTGACACACACTTGGGCGTCTGCCCTTGGCCTTGAGGAGAATAGGCTCCAGATAGGATCTGGCTCCAGGTATGGCGACACGTGTGGAGCTGAGCCAAGTCTAGCTCGGCAGAGCTCAGCAGGGCCAAAGCCGATGCTCACAGCTTGCGTGCATTGTGAGTAAGGAAGGGTTGCTGAAGCAGCAACAGAGAAAGCTCAGAAAATCTTCTTCCCTTGATTGCGTGTGTGAGCTGTGAATACGAGATGCAATGCTGGGGACTAGGTAACTACTTAGTTGACTTTGAGTCAATCAAAAGGGAGACATCGTGGGTGGGCCTGGTCTAGTCAGGTGAACTTTATGAAAGGTGGGCCTGACCTAATCAGATGACCTCTATAAAAGTGGAGAGACTCTCCTGCTGGACTCAAAGACAAAGCAAAGAGCTGCTCGTGAACTGCCTCTGAAAAAGACTATCCTGCAGTTGAGGGCCTCGGTCATCCTGATTACGGGCTGGTAAGACCCTGACCTGAGGACCCAATTATGCCATGCCCAGACTCCTGTCCCAGGAAATCATGAGCTCACAAATATGTGTTGTTCGAAGCCTCTAAATTTGGGGTAATTTGTGACACAGCAGTGGAAAGACAATTCACCAGAGAATATACATCCTTAGTACTGCACTATATTGCACATTTTTTAAAGGTGCCGGGATGAACAGAACAAAGGAGTCCCATTCCCTTTGTAGTGTACCCCTGGCACTTCAGTGAAGAGGGGATAAATGAGGCACATTCCTTGCAGAAGGTCTTTGACGATCCCTTTCCCACATAACTGGGGGCTGTTTTTTTCTGACATGGACAACAGCCGTCCTAAGCCCTTCACTTGCCTGAATTCAAACCCCAGGTTTCCAGCAGGTCCACTATCTCCCCCAGGAAGGGACGCTGGCCAGGACCCATCCCCAACCCTCTCTGTGGGCCCCTATTGGAGCGCTCAGTGTCGTAGGGAGATGGGGGGGAGGTGGGGGGGAGAAGCAGAAGCAGGCTCCCCACTGAGCAGAGAGCCCGACGTGGGGCTCGAACCCAGGACCCTGGGACCATGACCCGAGCCAAAAGCAAGCGCTCAATGGACTGACCTACCCAGGTGCCCCATATTTTGGGGTTCTTTTTTTTTTAACATTTTATTTATTTATTTGACAGAGATCACAGGTAGAGAGGCAGGCAGAGAGAGAGGAGAAAGCAGGCTCCCCGCGGAGCAGAGAGCCCGATGCGGGGCTCGATCCCAGGACCCTGGGATCATGACCTGAGCTGAAGGCAGAGGCTTTAACCCACTGAGCCACTCAGGTGCCCCTCGGGGTTCTTAAGCAAAACCCCAAACAACCACTGGCCATTCCCCTTCCTGCCTCCCGGTCCTCTTTGGCCTGTGCTGATAAGAGTCATCACCTAGTACCTGTGCACGGTGAAAACTGGGGGGAGGTGGATGGTCACCGGCGCCTGCCTTTCTTCCTCCTCTGAGGTTCTCATCTCAGCGACTGTTTCCTTTGGGGCCTTTGAACATTCCATGTTCAGGGCTCACCCGAGAAGAGAGAGTAAAGCCATAAGTCGTTGTCATATTGGTTTGGGTTTGTTGTTGTGCAAAAACATGCAAAACAGGGCGCCTGGGTGGCTCAGTCGGTGAAGCGTCTGCCCTCAGCTCAGGTCACGGTCCCAGGGTCCTGGGATCGAGTCCCACCTCAGGCTCCCTGCTCAGCAAGGAGTCTGTATCTCCCTCTCCCTCTGCCCCATCCCCCTGCTTGTGAGCTCTCCCTCTCTCTCTTGAGTAAATAAAATCGTTAAAATACATTCATAACATTAAATGTGACGTTTTAATCATTTTAAAGAGCACACTTTCATGGCATTAATTGTGTCTACGGCCACTATCCCTTTCCAGAGCTTTTTCATCATTCCCAAGAGAGATTCTATTTTCATTAAGCAGTAAGTCTCCATCCCTCACTCCCCCAAGCCCTGGCCACTACTCTCCGACTTTCTGTTTCCATGAGTTTATTTTTTCTAGGTACCTCATAGGAAGAGTCATGTGGTATTTGTTCTTTTCTGTCTGTATCATATTGTTTTTTGAACCAGGAAGACAATGTTAGGTGTGGGAACAAAGAGTGGATTGTGGTAAATGGAATTGGCCAATGGCCAGTGACATTAAGTTCTTTTTTTTTTATTTTAATTTTTATGTATTTATTTATTTGAGACCAAGAGAGCATGAGAGAGGAGAGGAACAGAGGGGAAGGGAGAGGGACAAGCAGGCTCTGCACTGAGTGCAGAGACAGATGGGGCTCTAGCCAAGTCCCTGAGATCATGACCTGAGCCAAAACCCAGAGGCAGACACCCAACTGCCTGAGCCACCCAGACACCCTTATAGCAATACAATAAAAGCCTAGTACTACAGAGGTGTGAACAGCAAGCGGCGGCATCATGGGGGCCATCCTACTGTCTGTCCGACAGGGTACAAGCAATGAGGGTAGAAACAGCCGTGGAAGCCAGCAAAGGGGGCATTTTGCTCCTCTTCTCTTGGCCTCAGTTGGACTGAATTCAGTCACCAAACCGGAGACATGGATAGTCAGACCTGTCACCCCAGCACCCCATGGTGTTTTCTGAGAGCTTGTGATTAAGACTGTAATGGAACTAGGGTGCCTGGCTGGCTCCCTCTGGAGACCATGGGACTCTTAAACTTGGGGTCGGGAGTTTGAGCCCCATGCTGGGTGTAGAGATCACATCAATAAATAGATACATAATTCTTTTTTTAAAAAAGCCTGCAATGAGACAAGATCGAGGGAAAGATTGGTTTCAAGTATTACTCAGTCATCCTCCTCCACCTGCAAATTTCAGCCCCAAAATAACTCGGAGGGGAAAAAAAATCCTTGGTTATTTACATTTGCTCTCTATTTTTAACTGCCTTTCTGTTTAAAATACTTAATATCTTCTGAAGCCCTATTAGAGCTCACGGAACCTGCAGCAAGATATCGTATTTATTTTCATAGCTATTTTGGTCCTCTCAGAGAACTTTTTGTTTTCATCGGAGCTTTTAGGGAAGGTGAAGCAGGTCAGCTTGTCTGGCTGATTTGACAACGGGCTGCACGGGGTTCTTAATAAAATCGTGCTAAATTCAGATCTCATCATGTGTCTCTTTTTATGTGGCTCAATTTTTCCATTACTTGAAGTTCCCAAACGCTAATAAACCCTAATGCACTATTTTTGGTGGGAGTGAATGCATTATGCTTTTCAGGGCTGATGTTTTTACATAACTAGAAAACGTTCAGGAAGAGAGGAAAAACCACGATTGGAGGGCGCACATCAATTGTTTTTTTTTTGTTGTTGTGGTTGTCATTTTCTTCCCCTGTTCATCTAGAGCTGTTGAAGCAGAGACACAGAGAGAAAGGTACATGCAGGCGAGGGGAAAATACACCTACGGATTCTGCCCGCTTCTACCGTCTGCCTTCTGGGCTACGGGTTCCTTTCACACCTGCTCATTTCACAGTCCCTAAGCATCCGTTTTCAAAGGGGTCTCATGAAAAGGATGTGTCTGCAAGACAGCAGAGCCTCAATAAACATGTTGCCACAGAGTCATCCAAAATCATAAGCCCTCATTAAAACCCCGAGTGCCTGTAAAACTAAGGTACGGCCAGGGGCACCTGGGCGGCTCAGTCGTTAAGGGTCTGCCTTCGGCCCAGGTCATGATCCCAGGGTCCTGGGATCGAGCCCCACATTGGGCTCCCTGCTCAGCGGGACGCCTGCTTCTCCCTCTCCCACTCTCTCTGCTTCTGTTCCCTCTCTCGCTGTGTCTCTCTGCGTCAAATAAATAAATAAAATCTTTAAAAAAAAATAAACTAAGGTACAGCGACAAAACTCAAAAGCGTGAGCAAACTTCTGTGGGAGCATTGAGTAAGACGGAGAACGCGGGCCTTCTCTAGAGAAGTTCCGCGTCCTGATGCGGCAGGTGCGCACACGGGGAAAATACACTTGGTGTTCCTGCACCTTCAGCGTCCCTCCCCTCCCCTTCCTCGCCACGCCCGTGCCAGGCGCCCTCTTCCTCTTGTCCCCTACACCAGATATTTCTGTGACATGTCACTTCATTCTTTTTCAAGCAGCCTCTGGCCCAAAGATGGACGTTTTAAGAGCTGACTATCAGATTACTCATATTTCCTTCTTGAATGTTTTCTACTTCAACCGTTCGCTGTAGACGGAAAAAAAAAGTACAAAATGTATCTCTTCTCTTTGGTCTGGCCCAGCAGGATCCTTGTCAACAGGGGACCTGTATTTCTGGGAACAGGGCAACCAGGAGGCCCTCGCAGCTTTCAGCGCGCTACAAAGGACGCGAGCGTTGCCGATCTTTCTTCTTTTAGGGCAGCTGATTTTATTTACCGTTCCTGTTAAGGAAAAAATAACAGTTCCTTGCCCCAAGAAGCTGGAGCAGCGAGTGCCGGGGGTTTCACTCCGGGTGGCTCCGGGGACAGAGGTGACAGATGTCTGCTGGGATCTGAGCACACCCACTCTAGGGTGGATATCTGTGCTGGGTCTCACGGCACACGTGTTTCTCTTTGCAATCTTGCTACGGCTGAAATGAAAGGGAGCCCAAACACCGAGTGGGAGGGCTCTCTGTGTTTTTTCTGCCGTTTAGTAGGGAAATCACTTTGGCTTAGTTTCTTCAAATACTAAATAAGTTTGATTTTGAAAAACGAAAAAGAAAACTTTAAATTTTAGTCACCCTAATGACACTTGTTCCTTACCTTTTTTTTTTTTTTTTTTTTTTTTGGTTAAGATGAAATTCACATAATTTTTTTTTAAATGTACGATTCAGTGGGGTTTAGTATATTCACAGAATTGTACAAACCTTCACCACTATGGAGACGTGAAACATGTTCATCATTCCCGAAGGAACCTCGTACCCATCAAATAATCACTCTTCATTCCATTACCCCTTCGCTCCTGCCCCAGGCAACCATTAATCTGCTTTCTGTCTCTAATGATTTACCTATTCTGGACATTTCATAGACATGAAATCATGCGATATGTGACCTTCTGTCTCTGGCTTCTCTCACTCAGCGTGTTTGTGAGGCTTGTCCACATTGCCGCGTGTCTCGGTAATTCACGACGTTTATTTTAAATGAAAATAATTTGAGATTAAAAAAATAATATGTTGAAACGCACGTCGGACACATATTTATTGAGCAGCGACTGTGTGCGCTCGTGCACTGCGCTGCGGTCAGCATGCTGTAAAAGTTCCTGTTCTCCCCGCAACACGCCAGTCCGGGTTAGGACAAAAGTAAATGAGTGTCTCCCCACCCACACCACAGGGTCTGACATAAAACTAGTACAGCTGTGTCCCCAAGGCAGCCCGCTTCTTGTGACTCAGAGACGGTCATCTTTGGGGAATTTGGTCCCCCTCCCCTCCCACCTTTCTTGAGAGCAATGTCCATTTTCCCTGAAACGACAGACATCATTTTATTTTATTTTGTTTTTTTTCAGACATCATTTTAGAATTGTCACTTTAAGTCATGATATGTCGGGAACAGAAGGGAGAGCCCTGTGAGTGTCACGAAGCAGAGTCAGCACTCAGGAGCCCTACACACTGGCCGGGGACAGAGGACACACAGGCAAAATGGAAACAGCTGCTCCGAGCGAAGGCGGGCAAGCTGGCCCTGGCCAGGGAGGGCGGCCTGTCGGGCTCGAGCCTGGGAAAAGTCCGGCGTGGCCATCTGACCCGCCACTAGCCTTGCAGGAACAGTCAGACTCAGCGGAAAGCGGGGCTCGGAGAACTCAGGGTGATGACCTCGAGGCCGAAGGGAAAATCTGAGCCAAGACGTGGCTGCAACACAAGGCAGATGCCCTTTTGTTCAGAGTCAAATATTTGTTTGGAAATGAGCAAAATTGGTGTGAAAGGGAAGCCAAAGACAAGGAATCCCTTCTCTTTCTTTCCTGCAACCTCCCACAGCCACCGTCTGATTTCCAGCCTGCTCCGGCTTGGGAGGCAGTGACCCCAGATGACCACTGAAAGGTCTTTCTGCATCCAAGGAAGCATGACCGGGCTTCCGCCATGGCTCCCAAGGAATTTCCCATCATGCCTCTCTTCCCATCCTGCAGAGCAGGCCATTGTGGCTCTCCCAACAGGTCTTGTGCCCGGACGCTTTGCTCTTGGAGGTTCCTTCTTCCCTCCACACGCCCCTGTGCCAAGCTCTTCTCCTCTTTTCCAGACCCGTCCCTCCAAGTCACAGGAGGAGGAGCTCTCTCCTTTTATATTCCCGTCTAGTGTATCTTACTGTTGGAACAGTGGTTCAGCCCAAGAAAACATAGTTACCCTGCGCAGCGACAGGCGTCGCAGACGCTGCTCGAGCCTCGAGGACCTTCCAACTCAGCCGGAGAACCCAAGGCGTCAAGAGAAAACCGCAGTCGGTATCCAAGGCGGAGCACGGCACGTTAGCGCCCGCTGGCGGAGCCCCTCAGAGTTCCAGGGAGTTGGAGGAGGTGGAAATCGTTGAGGGCGATGTGAAAAGCAGACAGGGAGGTGGACGAAGCCGGAGGTCAGGACCCGGCAGTAGGAGAATGAAGACAGGCGACGATGAAAGCCCGAGGAGAGCAGGGGCACAGGCGATTAAGAGACAAATGCAAGAGTCCGGAGGTGGGTAATGAGGTCTGGGGGTGGGGGGTGGCGACTGAAACGAGAGGCCAGCTGGTAGCCTGGCCAGAAAGGCAGAAGGACGGAAGGCACAGCTGGACGCGATTTGCCGGGGGTCGCGGGGAGAAGTGGCGGCAGATGGTTAGGACGGAGGCGGAGTGACTGGGAGATTGTGCTCTGACAGAAACTGGAAATTCAGAAATGGGGACAGCATTTCCTCATTGGGTAAAGGGCATCATTAGGGCCAGATCTTTACTCGGAGCCGATGGTTACAGCCCCAAGTCCCTCAAGGCTGACTCACCCTCCTTGGGCGCTGGGGAAGATGATAGCAATGTGACACACGCAAGCTTTATGGCCCTTTGCTAGGCATGAAGCATGACACCTGTCACATTTGTTTATAGAACGCTTAGTTCTTGGTGTCCCCAGAGACTAAAGCGTGTACATCACCACACACCCCAGATGTTCCAAGTTTCTGGGAATAGGTTAAATAATGCATTAGCCTCCACCAGACAGCTCCCAGCAGCCAAACCCAGAGCTCCCTCGAGCTCTCGTTACGGCAGCTCTGCGCAGCGAGAACCCCATTGCCGGGCCTGCTGGGCTTCTCACGAGGGTCCCCAGTGTCTCCGAATGTCCTCCTCCTGCAGCCACGACACAGGGTCGAAGATGCGAGCGCTGAAATCCACTCCCTCCAACACTGCAGCCAGGAAGGATTTCTTTGCTTTTTGTTCTTGGGGAAGGGTGGAGCCTGGGTCCTTCCTGGTAGACAGTGAACAGAAACCAAGCCATCCCGGACGGAACCTTCCAGAACAGCAGCCAACCGATTCAACCAGGCTGGAGGGAAACAACACAGAGAAAGTTTTATGTTATACTACAGATTTGGGTCTCTACTGATTTTTTTTTTTTTTTTTTTTTTTTTTAAGGACAGCACTGTAATAGGGATTGTTTAATTTGCCAGCTTCAGTGTTTCGGTGCACATAATTTTCTCAATTATCTGAAATGCAGAAGGTCATAAAGCCACACAGAAGATGAGCCTTTAAAGGAAAAAATGAAACAAAGTGGGGTCGGGAGGGAGACAAACCATGAGACTCTTAATCTCACAAAACAAACTGAGGGTTGCCGGGGGCGGTGGGGGAGGGGGTTAGGGACAGGGTGGTTGGGATATGGACATTGGGGAGGGTATGTGGACACTGAAAAGGGTTATGTGCTATGGTGAGTGCTGCGAAGTGTGTAAGCCTGACGATTCACAGACCTGTACCCCTGGGGCAAATAATACATTCTATGTTAATAAAAATAATTAATAAAAAAAAGAAAGAAATGTTTATAGGAAAAGGGAAAAAAAAGATGAGCCTTTAAAAACTAGGTTTTTAAAAAAAATTTATTTCGGTATTTGTGCGCTTCTCTGAATGAAATTATAAGTAGAGCTATTTCAAAAAGTAAGGAATACAGCATGTGAGCTCTTAGAACACTCACTAGGTAAACTTGGAAATTAGGACAATAGATGAATTCTTTTTTTTTTTTAGGAAAATAGATGAATTCTTACAGGATAATCACCCTTCCCTCACATATACAGTCACTCATTTCTACCATTTGTCACTCACAAGTTTTAGTAGAGATAAGTCTGTCTTCTACTAGAGGATAAGCTTCCAGAAGGGAGGGCTGTGTCATACTGTTTTGTTTTTTTCTCCTGGGATGCATAAAATGAACTCAGTAAATGTTGGTCTGAACCGAATTAAATTTACTGAGTTTTGGTTTTCAGTTCGTATATTTTTGCCAGACGCATGCCCGCTGCTCGGAAGGTTACAATCGCATGAAGTGAAGTTAATTTCTTACGAGCATCCGGATCCAGCAAGGAAATGCTGCAGACAGCTCTGTGGGCTGTCCTCAGGTCCCTGAATATGCTACAGGGCCAGTTCCCGGTGGTGGGGGGTGGGGGACAGGGGCCACTGTCCAGCCAGTGGGGTGCCCCCAAGGCCGCTCCCCATGCAGCGGGTCCCTCCCCTGCCAGCAGCACTGCTCCCGGCCGGACACTATTTCTGCAGGCCCTACTGCCTGTCCACCAGAGACCCACCGTCCCCCAGCCCCTGCATCCCGGCCGTCCGGTGTGAGGACGCTGTGGTCCGGGCACCAGCGTGCTCAGGGCTCAGGGCCGAGCCTGCATCCCTGCAGTCAGGCCCTCTGGTCGTGCCCAGGTGCCTACACGGGCTGGCCTGTGGGAGCTCCTGCGGCCTGTCCAGGGGGAGCACAGGGCTGGCTCCAAGCCCTGCACCCCCGTGGTCCTCGGCGCTGTGGCGGCCGCCTGGGGACCGCACACACGTCCCAGCTTGGGAAGGAAGTTCTAGGCTGCCTGGGATGGCTCTCACTCCGTCTGCACAAGTGCACACGTTTGACGCAGAGTAGTTGTTACACACAAATGGAGAACCTTAGTGGCGAGGACCTGAGGGAGAGAGAGGGACCCGAAGGAGGAGAGAGAGAGGAGGGGAGGGACACTCGACTCTGAAGCCATCTCCGTCGCGCAGTGGGACCCCGTCCGTGGCCCCATCCGCACTTGGAGCTCACGTGTGCACCCCGCAGAGTTTCCCTCCCTCCACCGAAGGGAGAGAAGCTACAGCACGCGTAGCCCGTTTCCTCCCTGTCGACCATTGCCTCGGCTCGGACGACGGTCAGGCCCGGAACAGGTGACATTGGCCCAAGCCCGCCGCGCGCTCCCGGAGTCTCACCACCTCACAGCACAGATGGGAGCCGAGGCCCGGCCGAGGCCAGCCAGGGTGGAGAGCCGCCGGGTCCCCGCGGCCTCCTCCCCCTCGGTCAGCGAGGGCGATGCTTCACGGCCGAGAACGTGGGCTCGGCTAACGTGTAGCTGTGTCGGGACCGCTCGGGACACCGGCCACGGTGGAATCAACTGTTTCCTCACTCAGGGGCCCTTCTCCCAGGGGACAGGACTGGCGTGCTAGGAGGGCAGGCCCGGGGGACCACCCTCGGGAGCCTCGCCGGCGTCTGTCCTGCCCAACACTGAAGAAGGAGTAATGAGGCAAAACCCAAGCCTGTGCTGTGGACTGTGGCCTGCAAAGGGAACCCAGGGGCCGAGGCGCTCACGCGGCTGGACGGCCTGCCCGTGTGCTGAGCAGCCGGGGGACGAGGCCGCTTCCCTGCACAGGCTCTCGGGACCTGCCCTCCATCCTGCAGGACTCCCTCCTGCCGACCAGGGAAGGGTGCAGGACACACAGCCCTTCAGCCCCACACTGGAGGCTGGGGAGTTTGAGGGAGCAGCCCCAGGATAGCCACTGGGCTATGACCTTGCCCGACTCGGGGCCCGTGACTGGCTGAAGGCCACACGGCTCCCAGGAGCAGAGCCGGGACCTGGCCGTGTTTGTCCGTCTTGGGCTGCCGCTCGCTGCCAAGGGCCCACGGAGAAGCCAGGTCGTAAAGCCCGTGTGGGGTCTGCTCTGAGGGAGGCAGAGGGGGTCGTGAGGGAACCTGGAAGTCCTTCTGAGGTCCTCTACGCTGCACACGAGGTAGCCTCGGAGGAGGGAGGAGGAGGCCTAGGGCACGGGGCTGTCCGTCCATCTCCCTGCGGGAACTGGGTCCCAGTCTCCACGACGTGTCGTGTCCCCTCAGAGAGGATCACAGCCTCTGCCAGGTTTCCAAGGGGTCGTCTGCTCTGTGGGCCCCACCGTGTGGAAGGTGTCACACGCCGGCCTGTTGGAGACTTTGTTCCAGGAGAGCGACTCACCAGAGCCAAATCTTATCACGGCATTTGCCACGCAGACCGCCTGCAGACAATTCGGGCACGCTGGCAGCCAAAGAGCTCAGGATTTCTTGGTTGGTTTAATTTCCCAACAAGAGTGGAGCCACACATGACAGGCGAGATCAGATCTAAGAGCATAACTACCCTCGCAAATGTGCCACAGGTCTGAGAGGGGCGATGTCAGGACCCCGGCCTCGGTGTTGACGGCACTGTCAGCTTGTGCCTGTTTCCACTGGAGAGACCTGTGGGTCATTCCTGCCAAGACACGGTTGGACCAAAATGTACCAGGAACGCAGACCTCCAAGGATGCTCCGTTGCCCACAGCCAGCAGCGCTCACACAACACACACACACCCCCATCTGCGCGGAGCTGCTTCAAGAAGGAAGATGGAAACCAGTAGGGGGCCGTGAGCAGCCAGTGCCGCTGGGAGCTGGGGACTGGGGGCTCGGACAGGTCCGTGGCCGAGGACGGCCTCCAAGACTCCTGCACGCCGGCGGGCCCAGCTCTGGGGGCCGTGATGATGCCGGTTTCTTTGGTGGCTTGGTCTCAAGTGACGATCGAACAGAAGTGTGTAACAAGGTCGCCGTTGGAGGCCACGAAATCAAAGAGAGACCATTTTCCTGGTGGCCAAGGACAGGGAGGTGGGGAGCCCACGCGACTGAGTGGAAGATACAGAAGCGAGGCTCGCGCTCCGTTCTACCTGCGCGCTCTTCTCTCTTCCAGTCACACGGGGGAGGGAGCCGAGGACGCATGCGTGGCTTCATCGCCGTGGGGAGGGGAAGCAACAAGGGAGATCCCACAACCACCACGAGTGGAGGGCAGCGGTGCCCCTGGTGGCATCTAGCGTCCGCTGCAGACAGCTCTGGTCATCGCAAGGGCTGGAGGGACGCTACCGATCCCCTACGATGCACGGAATGGGTCCACACCCCAAAACAGGAGCCTGCCCTGGGTGGCAGTGGTGTGTGGGGCGAGAGGAGGACAGTGGTGTGGAGGACAGGGAGCCCCACTCCAAGTCGGAGCTGTGCCTTCCTTATTTCTAAATGCCCTTTTTTGGGACGAGGGGCTCCCACTCAGGGCAATTTTGTCTGCCACTGCTGGGGACACTGCTCAATGAATACAGACATTTTGCGGGAAGGGGACAGCACTGGTGTGTAGAGGTGAGAAGCCGGGGGAGCTGCTCAGCACCCTACAAGGCACAGGGGCACCCCATCCACAAAGAGTGACCTCCAAATCACAGCAATGCCGACATGGAGAGGCCCCACGACTCCACTATTCCAAGTGAGGTCAGTGGCCGGCAGCGTCAAGGGCACCTTGGAGCTGGAGACAAATGAGACTTCGGGCCCCACACCAGGCCTAGCACTAGCCGCTGCCGCTTGACAAGGTCTCGCTGACGGCTGGGGGTGCGGGGGGTCAGGGGTGACGCTCTGAGATACTGAAGGGAGGGTCTCACACACCTCATCTGTCATGGAGTCCTGGGGTGGGGGGCAAGGCTTCCTCCCAAAACATGACAAGGCCACGCGCTGCACGAAAAGGAAACTTCGAGGTTTCCGTCCGATCCTTCCTGCCTGATGCCTCTGTCACTCCCCACCTTCCCCTACGTCTTCCTCTCACGTTTCTTTGTCTGTCAGCTTTGGGGTTGGTCTTCAACAGCTTTACTGACATATAATTCACATACCGTGAAATTCATCCTTTCAAAGTTGACCGTCCAGCGGGTTTTGGTACCTTTGTCGGGCTGTGCCCCCCTGTCACCCGGCCGTAGGACGTTTTTCTCATTTCCAAAGGACACCCGGTGTCCGGGGCAGTCAGTCCACGTCCCCTCCTGCCTCGGGCCCGGCCATCACTAATCTGCTTTCTGTCTCTGCGGATCTGCCGGGCCCGGGGCATTCCGTCGCGACAGGCTGGATCGTGTCCCCCCGAGAGTCACCCACGGAAGGCCTCCTCCTCAGCACCCCAGGATGGGACCGAATGTGAGCTCGAGCTCTTTAAAGCGGAGATTAAAGTACAATGAGGTCAGTAGGGTGGGCCCCGATCCCACAGGGCTGGTGTCCGTGTTAGAACACGGGATTAAGACACAGACGAGCGCGGACAGATGACCCCGTGAGCGCGCCGGGAGGAGGAGGCGTCTCCACGCCAAGGAGGGAGGCCTCGGGAGGAACCAGCCCTGCCGACACCGTGAATTTGAATTCCAGCATCCCGGCCGTGACAGAATCCTCTCTGGTTGAGTCACGGGGTCTGTGGGGCTTTGTTCCCAGAGCCTCGCAGACTAATCCGCGGTATAAATAGAATCCCGCGGCTTGTGGCTTCTCGGGCCGCCTTCTCTCCCTCTCTGTCCAGCTCCATCCATCACCTTTCTCCCTCTCCCCCTCCTTCCCTCCCTTGGGGTCTCATCAACTCTCCTCTTTGGGAAGGCTCCAGCTCCTGGCCACTGCTGCCAACCAGTCCCATGGTCACTCACGTTAAAGCCGTAGGGAAAACCTTCACTATTGTGGAGGCAGAACCGAGACGCTAACTTGATTTTTGAGATGTAAGGTTGTATCTGATCCGAGCCCAGCGTCTCAGGAATGTAAGTCATGGCACTCGCGAACTCATTGACTTACCACGTTCACGGGTTAGCTGGGAAGATTATT
Organism: Eira barbara; assembly: GCA_020311275.1. Classification (NCBI taxonomy): domain Eukaryota; kingdom Metazoa; phylum Chordata; class Mammalia; order Carnivora; family Mustelidae; genus Eira; species Eira barbara. The sequence goes on along the minus strand of JAHRIG010000284.1, from coordinate 431,667 downwards.
TATTTCTAGTTCTTCTTATAAATGATATTTTCACCCACGATATTTAACTGGTATATTCAAGGTAATTTTTGGATCTGGATACAGCAGTCAGGATTCACCCCGAGAAAAACCAACAGAAGATATGTGCGAAGAGATTTATTCCAAGGAACTGGCTTGTGCCACTGTGGGGGCTGGCTGGGCATGCCTGAAGTTAGGAGGGGAGGGCTGGAATTATCTCAGAAATTCATTAAGATTGCTGTATCCCAGGACAAATTTCTTCTTTTTTAGGGAGACCTCAGCCCTGCTCTGAAGGCCTCTTACCTGATTGCATGAGGCCCACCCAGATTACCCAGTTGCTGGTATTTTGTACTTCCCAGCAGCCCTAGGAACCGGACACAGTGTTTGAGTTATTTACTGGACTCATCAAGAGACCACGATGGGTGTCTTCCCTTCCCATCCCTCCATCCAAACCCTCCTCTCTTCCACCGAGCTCATACTTGAGTTAGTAGAAAAGACCGTGGGAAGAAATGAACAGAAGAACTCAAGCGTGTTGGCCCAGGAAGACAGTGATGGAGACGGAAGGGGAGGGGCCTGGTTCCCAACAGAAGCTTGAGAGCCCGGAGAGGTCAGGAGCAACGAGGGCGAGAAACGGACCCTCAGGAAACACAGTAGGCGAAGGAGACCGGAGCCAGCAGGAGACACGACTGGAACAGCACGGGCCTGGGAGGTGAGGTCCCGTGTGGAAGTGAGCGCAGGCGACCTGGGAGGAGGGGCTCTCCCACTCTCCCAGGGACCCGTTTTCCTGGTTCCTGCCCAAGACCCACTCTCCACTCTTTGCAACTCTTCTCAAGGGACGTCATTTTCAGTTTCTTAAACATGGAATTGGGCCTATGTGTTGATCCAGAAATGTTTTACATTTAAAGATAATTCTCCCAAGTCAACTGAACGCTTTCTAACTTGTTTAAGCGAAAATGTAGATTTTAGACTACTTTTAGAGTTACAGACAGTTAGGGCTGAGAGTTCTGTTTACTGGCCGTCCCGTCTCCCCTACTGACAACACCTCACAGCTCCACCGTACACGTGTCACAACTCACCGGTCAGCCGAGCTCCAACGCTATCGATCAGACTCCAGACTCGAACTGGATGTCCCCACTGTTTCCCCGAGGGTCCTTTATCTGTCCTAGGTCCCACCCAGGATACCACATTGCATTTAGTCATCGTGACTTAGGCTCCTCTGGGCTGTGAGAGTCTGTCTCCCTTCCTTGTTTTTGATGACCTTGACAGTTTTGAGGAATGTAGGTCAGGTGTTTTGGTTTTGTTTTGTTTTTTTTTTTAAGATTTTATTTATTTATTTGACAGAGATAGTGGGAGAGCATGAGTAGGGGGAGGGGAAGAAGGAGAGGGAGACGCAGACTCTCTGCTGAGCAGGGAGCCCGACGCGGGACTCGATCCCAGGACCCTGGGACCATGACCTGAGCCAAAGGCAGATGCTTAACCGACTGAGTCACCCAGGTGCCCCAGGTTTTTGGACATTCTTAAGTTTGTTTTGTTTTTTTTTTAAAGATTTTATTTATTTATTTGTCAGAGAGAGAGAGCGAGCGAGCGAGCGAGCACAGGCAGACAGAGTGGCAGAGGCTCCCCTCGGAGCAAGGAGCCGGATGCGGGACTCAATCCCAGGACGCCGGGATCATGACCTGAGCCGAAGGCAGCCGCTCAACCAACTGAGCCACCCAGGCGTCCCCATTCTTAAGTTTTTATTTACATTTCACCGCATACGTAATGTTCTGATAAACATGAGGATATCTTAAAACTAGAACCATATATGTCATGTGATAGCTGTCACGCTTATCTTTGTCCTTCTTGTATGAAACTACAGAAAGCTAGGGGAGGGGCAGCCATCATTTCATATTCTTAGCTCGTATATGAAATCTTTCCATTTTAGACTTTTACCATTCTGGGTAGAACTTTAATATCTAAAAATTCAAGCCACCTTGGGATTATCTACTCATTTCAAAAAGCTATTTTAGTCATCCAAGGGGAGCTGTGCAAAGGCAAACTACCCTTTGGGGAGCATACTTTTTGTTCCCCCATTCCAGAAAGCATTCCTTACTTCTGTGCTCTTAGGCACTGCTCAGACTTCCTGCGAAAGCCTCTGTCTGGTCAAGTCAGGCCCCCGCCTGAGCGACTGACGGCCAGTGCTGGTGTGGCCTTCCGTGAGTGTGTGTCGGGGGGTGTGGGGGAATATGGAAACGCGACTCATTCTCATTGTTATCTCAAAAGCACATTAAAATGATCTCTCCCGGGACGCCTGGGTGGCTCAGTTGGTTGGGCGGCTGCCTTCGGCTCAGGTCATGATCCCAGCGTCCTGGGATCGAGTCCCGCATCGGGCTCCTTGCTTGTCGGGGAGCCTGCTTCACCCTCTGCCTCTGCCTGCCACTCTGTCTGCCTGTGCTCACGCTCTCTCTCTCTCTCTCTGACTAATAAATAAATAAAATCTTAAAAGAAAAAAAATGACCTCTCCCTTCCCCACTCCCTTAGGGACATTTTAAGAATTTTACCTGACAGATTTCTGATCTTATCAAGTGGCTGTGATGTGGTCAAAAGAACAACAAACAAAAAGACATCCTTTAAGCAGGTATGGCAGAAAACAGCCCCGGGGTGTAATTTCTTCGAGTTATACAGTGTTTCCCTCTAACCTTCTAGGTTTCCTTCCTTCCTTTCTTTAATATTTTATTTATTCATTTGAAATAGAGAACGAGAGAGAGAGAGAGAGAGAGAGAGCACCAGGGCAGGGTGAGGAACAGAGGGAGAAGCAGGATCCCTGCTGAGCAGGGAGCCCGATGTGGGACTTGACCCCACAACCCTGAGATCATGACCTGAGCCAAAGGCAGACGCCTAACCGACTGAGCCACCCAAGGTGCCTGCCTGCCTGCCTGCCTGCCTTTCTTTTTCTTTTTTTGTTTTTGTTTTTGAGGTTAGTTTTATTGAGGCATAATTTACATACAATAAAGTCTACCCTTCCAAGTACAGTTCTATGAGTTTGGGCCAACATTTACTGTGATGTAACCGGCACCGAAATCAAGACATAGGACAACTTGGTTACCCACTCTCGCCCCCTCTCCCCAAATCGCCCCTTGGACCTCTGTAGTCAATGTCTCTCCTGATGCCCACCCCTGGAAACGTTATCTCCGGAGTTGTGCCCGTTCTGGAAAGCCATATCCTGTAAATGGAATCATGGAGAATGCTGGGCTCTGAGACACTGGTTCTTCCACTTAGCGATTGGCGTTGGCCGCGCAGGGGCGTGAAGCTGGGTCCTCGTTAGGGCTCATTACTGCCTCGCCGTAAGGAGACACCTAGTTCACTTATCCATTCCTCTGTCAAAGGACAGCTGGCTTGTTTCCAGGTTCTGGCAACTCTGAGAAAGCTATTTGCATACAGATTTTTTGTGTGAACCTGAGTTTTTCTTTCTCTCGGGTTTATGATGAGGACGGGTTTGCCGGGGCCTATAGGCGTTTGACACATGTCTGATCTTATCAGGTGGCTGTTCATTTTGTAAAAACAACATCAAAAAGGCTTTATGACAAAGGCGGGGGGCAGGGGGGATGTGGGGAGGCAAAGGTTCCTCCTCTATGTGGCTTCACCTGTGCCTTTCTCGAAACTGCTGGATTTTCTTTGTCAGTGTGGCCTCGTGCTTCGCTATGTGGGAGACGAGCTTTGGGCGGCAACTATTTATAAAACCAGCCTCTTCTCCTGCTTGTTCTCTCCAGCCAGTTTTAAACACTCAAGGCACACGTGGAAACAAAGGGAGAAAAAGAAAAAGCACATCACTTCTTATAACAAAATATGCTTACCAAAGGAGAAGAGGAGGAGGAGCGGCCCTTTGAGAATTATAACCTCCTGGTGTTTTGTAACCGTGACGGCTGGGTGTTATCCGGGCCGAACTGGATCTCTCGCCTGTCCTGGGCACTGGGAGTCAATCTGGGCTGTGTGTTCTGTCCGTGTGTTCTGCGGGCGCTGGGTGGGCGGGCTGTGAAATGATTCACGGACTGATAGGCAATAAGAATTCGCGTCAGAAAGACCATGCGTGGGGCGCCTGGGGGGCTCGGGGGGTTAGGCGACCGCCCTTGGCTCTGGTCATGATCCCAGTGTCCTGGGATCCAGCCCCCTGTCGGGCTCTCTGCTCAGCGGGGAGTCTGCTTCCCTTTGTCCCTCTGTCCGTGCTTGGGTTCCCTCTTTCGCTGTCTCTCTCTCTCTGTCAAATAAATAAATAAAATCTTTGGGGGGGAAGAAAAGGACCTTGCCAAGGAGAGATCATGATGGCTGATAGAGGTCGGCCCGATCTAATCCCCGGAAACTTTGGAATTGGAAGAGGAAGGCAAGAAAACAGCGGGTGGGAATTATGCGATGTGTCCCATGCCAGGGAATGTGGGCTCTGGCCATTGAATGTCCCCAGGGCCTGCGGGAGAATCCCAGCCCTGCCAGCACCTTGATATTAGTTAGCCTGTGGTTCCCACCTCCAGAAAGGTCAGATGATAACCTTGCTTTGAAGCCACTGGGCGTGTGGTAATTTGTTGCTGCAGTGATAAGAAACCCGTACACCCACTAACCTGAGACTCAACCCGCCACCTCTGTGAAATGGGTATGTTCATAATCGTATCTCCCCCATCATTTCATAGGCTGTGACGATGATAGGTGAGGTCATCTTGAAAATGTTTAGAAAATGGAGAAAACTCTGTGAGATAGGGGAAAATGTAGATTTCCATAGTCTCGGTGCTCCCTTTGCCCACCATTGTGTGCGCCTATCAGGATGCGATTAATTTCGCTGAGTCTTTCTGATGACCTTTACCCTCCCCGAGTGCGTTGCTGTGCCCTAGCTGTAAGGCTTTCTGCTCTTCCAGAATCCATCGACATCTACCAACAGGATGAGGCTGCTTCCTAAAGACAATCTGTGCTTTTGTTCTACCATCATTGTCCTCCTCCTTTTTCTTAAATATGAAAAAAAATAGTTCCTTTTTTTTTTTTTTTGTGGACCCCAACACAGGGCTTGAACCCATGACCCTGAGATCAAGACCTGAGCCAAAATCAAGAGTCAAATGTTTAACCAACTGAGCCACCCAGATGCCGCCCCACCCCCGCAAGAAGGTGCTTCTTAATTTAACTTAATCTGAAAACTTTTTTGGAAAAAAAAAAAAAAAAGCACCCTAATGAAGATAAAAAATTTTGTAGGAAAAGTTAACAAGTTATGTGAAGAACGTTGAGTCACTCGGTCTCTCAGAAACAAGGGTCAGCAAACTTTCTGGAGCCTGCCAGAGAGTACACGTAATATATGTTTTGTGGGCCATAAGGTATGTATCAGGCACGGATTCTGCAGTCATGAGCCAGAAGCAGTAAAAGATTGGGCGTTTTTGTGTTGCAATGGAACTTTACTGATGGGCACTGAAATTCAGATTTCAGATAATTTTCACATGTCACCAGGTATCAGTCTTCTATTGATTCCCGCCCCCCCGGTCTTTTAAAAATGTATCCATAGGGGCACCTGGGTGGCTCAGTGGGTTAAGTGTCTGCCTTTGGCTCAGGTCATGATCCCAGCATCCTAGAATCGAACCCAGCATGCATCTGGCTCTCTGCTCAGCGGGGAGCCGGCTTGCTCCTCTCCCTACTTGTGCTCTGTCTTTATTTGTCAAATAAAGGAATAAAATCATTAAAAAAAAGATTTTAAAAACGTATCCTTAGCTTGTGGGTTGTACGGACACAGGTACAGGAGCTGTTGTCGGCCCGTTCCTGTTCTAGAAGGTAGGGGGTTTAATCTGTGATCCCTCCTGCCCAGGGCTCGGCACCGTATGCCTGCCGGGTTCAGATCCCGTCTCTGTCTTCTCTTTTGATATTTTTGTTCATCAGGGCGGGTGTTGCGGTTTTTGGTTTTGTTTTGTTTTGCATTAATCGTGAGTTTTAGAATTGGCGTTATAATATTAATTAACCTGAGTATGGTTTTGGTGTTCCCTTAAACTCACCTCACCTTAATGTCGTGGTCCAGGTCCCATGGGAGGGGTCCGTGGTGGAGGCGGCGGCGGCATGAATGAGTCCTTGGGTGGCAGGGCCAGAGAGAAGGAAGATTCCAGCTTACCCTTTGTCCCCGGGGCAGGAAGACTGCAGGGAGAGCTTTCCGGAGGTCTGTGTACGAACACGGGTAGAAACTCTGCCACTTTAGGATCCCTAATCACTGACTGAAATTCAGCGTTTCAGACAACTCGGAATATCTATATTCCTCTCCGGTGAATGACAGGAGCATTAACAGTATTTTTAATTTGTTGCCAATTTGTCAACCAGCAAAGTCTGATCTATTTTTAGAGCAGGTTACAGTTGAAGCAGATTTGGTTTATACGTATCACTATTTTGAAATGACAGAAGTTATTAGAGCTACTCGTAGAGCTCACTGTTGCAAGGATTGAGGAGGCACTTGTATTACGATATGAGAATTCTAGAATATATTTGATAACTATATTCTGACATAATTGGGTTTTTTCGTAATCCTGTGTATTCTTTTATGTATTTTATGCGTTTAGAAACAAGAGTCACTGAATTACTAAAGAAGGTCTAAGGCCCAGAAATGGTTACAGCCGTCCCCCGCCTTGATTCTTTAACCTCTCAGGGTTGGCTCTCTCCTCGGAATATTGGAGGTAAAAATCCCTGCCCTCCAATATTACTGGGAGGATCAGATCTGATACCCTGCAGAAACACCCCATACCAAATGCAATTGTTCTCAGAACTCAAATGATGTGAACTGAATGTGACATTCCGAATGGAAAGCAAGCAAGCAAGCAAGAAAGCAACGACTCACATGCATTCGTCTGCTCTAGCCGGCATAAGAAAGCACCATGGCCTGGGTAGTTTAAATAGAATTTTATTTTCTCACAATCCTGGATGCTGGAAGTTCAATACCAAGGTGTCGGCTGGGGTGATTTCTCTTGGGGTCTCTCTCCTCGACGTCTTCACATTGTCTTTCCTCTGTGCGTGTCATAACAACTTTTCTCATAAGGACACCAGTCGTGGTGGATAACAGCCTACCCTAATGACTGCATTTAATGAATTTACCACATTAAAGGCTGTGTCTCCAAATATAGTCACATTCCAAGGGACTGGGGCCTACGGCTTCCTTTTATTATTTTTTTGGGGGGGTAGAGGGCACAATATCATATCATCGTCATATTACCATATGACCAGTCACATATCATCATATTAACAAAAGGACTGGTGCCGATCCAGGTCGAGGAGAACCGAGGGGGCTGTCCTCACATCCATGGCACGTGATGGACCTCTTTGTCCTGTCGTGTTTACTTCTCCGAGTAACATTGCACGGGCGACCGCCTGCTACCTCCAGCTCCTTGCACAGTCTGTTTCCAGTCTCTCTAAGGAAAATTGGAGGCAAAGCCCCGGAGCAAAGAAAGGCTTGAGGCCCACAGAGTGAAGTGGGAAAACACACAGGCCCCCTCCTCGGTTCATAAGGAAAGACCCGGGTGGGCGCTCATTGAAAGCTGAGACGTGCTCTGGGAACACCAAGGAAGGATCCTTGCCCACACCCAGCCGGTCAGTCCAGGGAATCGCAGGGCTCTCTGAGTGGGCTACTCATGGAAACAAATATTGGCCTTCGTGCTTGGAATCTCTGAAGGTCAGATGAGCCCAGGGGAAATTAGATAGTGGAGTCAACGAAAACCGGACAGTTAAATCTCATGAGAAGTTTGATACCTCTTCCTACTCTTTTTTTTTTTTCCCAAAAGAATGGACTTTTTTTTTTTAAGAACAGTTTTAAATCTAGAAAACAATTTAGCATGTAGTACAGAATTATCTGCCTTTCACATACAGTTTCCAGTGCTAACATCTTTCCTAAGTGTGGTGCATTTGTTACAATTAATGAATCAGTATCGATAAAATCCAGAGTTTAGGTTAGAGTTCGATGCTGTGCGTGCAGTTCTAAGCGTTTGGACAGTGAAAAAAGGTCTGCGTCTGCTGTTACAAGACCATTTGGAATAATTTCATTGCCCTGAAAATGCCCTGTGCTTCCTCTGTCCATCATTTGTCTCCCATCTCCACAACTCACGGCTTCCACCGAACTTTTTATTTTTGCCCTTTCTAGAGTATCACAGGGTTGGAAGCATGTAGCAGATAGCCTTTTCAGATTAGCTTCTTTCCCTTAGTGATATGCATTTAAAGTTCCTCCCTGTCTTTTCAGGGCTTGATAGCTCATTTCTTTTTATGGCTCAATGATATTCTGTGGTATGGATGGGCCACACTTTCTCCATTCACCTACTGAAGGGCATATCTTGGCAGCTTTCTGTGTTTGGCCATTATGAGTAAAGCTGCGAGAAACATTACTATGTGGGTTTTGTGTAGACATGTTTTCAACTTAGTTGGGTAAATACCTAGGAGCACAATTGCTGGGTTATATGGTAAGAGTAGGTCTAGCATTTGGAAAATGCTGTCTTCCAAAGTGGCCACACGATTTTGTATTCCATGGGCTAGGTATGAAAATTCCTGTTGCTGGGTATCCTGGTAGCATTTGGTGGGGGCTGGGGTGGGGGGGGGAGAAGGGCCATTTTACTAGGTGTGAGATGGTGTTTTGTTTTATTTATTTTTTAAAGGTTCTTTATTTAAGTAATCTCCATGTCCAATGTGGGGGCTCGAACTCACAACCCTGAGATCAAGAGTCACGCACTCCTCCCAGTGAGCCAGCCAGGTGCCCCGTGTATTTTGTTTTACTGTGCAATTTCCTAGTGATAGATGATGTTCAGCATCGTTTTATATGCTTATATGCTGTTTATTTATCTCTTTGGTGAGCTATTTCTAGATCTTTTGCCCATTTTTTTTTTAAAGATTTTATTTATTTATTTGAGAGAGAGACAGTGAGAGAGAGCATGAGAGGTGAGAAGGTCAGAGAGAGAAGCAGACTCCCCTCAGAGCTGGGAGCCCGATGCGGGACTCGATCCTGGGACTCCAGGATTGTGACCTGAGCTGAAGGCAGTTGCTTAACCAACTGAGCCACCCAGGCGCCCCTCTTTTGCCCATTTTTAAATGTGGTTGTTTTCTTATTGAGTTTTAAAACTTCTTTGTATATTTTGGATACAATCCTTTATCAGATATGGATTTTGCAAATATTTTCTGCCAGTCTGTGGCTTGCCTTTTCATTCTCCCAATGATGTCTTTTGCAGATCAGGTGTTTTTAATTTTGATGAAGTTCAACTTAACATTTTTCTTTTTTCTTTAATGGATCATGCTTTGGGTGTTCTATCTAAAGACTCACTGCTAAACCCAAGGTCATTTAGATTTTTTCCTGTGTTACCTTCTAGAAGTTTTATAGTTTTGCCTTTTACCTTTAGACCTATGATTCATTTTGCGTCAGTTTTTATGAAAAACATAAGGTCTATAGCTAGATTCTTATTTTTTGCATATGGAGGTCCAATTTTTAGAGAACCATTTGTTAAAGGGGATTTAAATGCCTTTGCTCCTTCCCTCAAATTAGTTGAGTATATTTGCGTGGGCTCCTTCTGCCTTTTAATTAAAATTTTGGCTACTGTTTAGGGGGAAATACTGATAGCATTCGTTGCAAGCAAACTCTTGTCAAGTCCTTCCAGTCAGCAACCAAAAAATAATTGTTTGGCATATAGAGCTTGTGCCTTGGATAGGAGCGGAAATCATTGCTGCTTACTCTCCATATTAACCTTTACTCCTTTCACAGTGCTCCTTCCCTGCTCTGCTTTATTTCCTGTTTTCCTTGTTTTCTCCCACCTTATAGGACACACATTTGAGCAATCTGCAAAACACATGCGATAGAATAGTCTCATTTACCCCCTACCCATCAGCCACCTAGCATTTCAGAAAGAGGAATTTCAGCGATATCACGATAAACGTAGGCGTTCTATTTTCCTGTCTGGGGTCTTACAAAGTCCCTTAGGGTTCCGAGGATAAGCTCTGTTCTTGGCTTGCAAGAAGACCTTTGGGATTGTAGGGATGTTACCAAAGAGACTGGATGGATTCTGAGCTCACTTGCAATGTTAGTTACCAAAGACCAGCTGTAAAAGTTGGTCACAGCCGTCCTAGATGGGAGTGAGGATTTCCACCAGTTTCCTATACTTTAAATGATTGGCACCTGCCAAGTAATCAAAACATACAAAGAGGCCTTTCCAGCAAGTTCAGTTAGGCATTTCCAAGCAGCTAACGACAGGCAGGGCTGGCAAGCCAGAGGGCCGGTTCGGCTGCGCGGCTACTCGAGAGTGTGCGGTAGCCGAGGGCCGCGTCCCCGTAAAGCCGAGAGCTGTAATGATGTCAACTTGTTATTTACTTTCCAAATCTGAATGACTGAGCAAGGCGAAAGGAGAATCAATCAACCACAATGTGACCCTACAGGCGGAAAAAACGCAGCGCTCCCACCAGCAGGCGGTGGGGGAGGGGAAGCACGTGTAACCGGGGCAGGGTTGCATCATGAGCTCGCTCGGGCTCCCAATTGCACCCTTGGTTTTTCGATTGCATGTAATACCTCAGCATCAGTCCGCACAAGCCCAGGGAGCCGGGGAGCAACGAAGGGCAGGCTCAAGGGAAGGCCCCCCTCGTCCTTTTGGGGACCCTTCAATGGCAACTGATACATATTAAGACACAATCTATTCTGCTGATTCACAATTATGGAGACTGTGTAAGTGTGTATTTTTTATTGATGTGCTCTAATAATGGTGTAGCAACAGTCGTTTTTACATCATTGAGTTTTACTGCAATATTTTTAGGTCCGCCTTTTTGAGGGAGGACCAGCCCCTTAAAAACTCACCTCGGGCCCCTCCCTGCCCCCAACAACCTGAACAACAAATGGTCTAGTGTCCCAGGAAGGAGCAAGTGAGGTTACAGTTTAAAATGCTGAGTGTACTGGGCTCTGAGCGCAAAGCTCATTATACACCAAAGGGGGGGGCAAAGTTATCTTAAAATTATTCAACAAAGCAGACGCTGAAGTGCAGGGTGGTGGGCGCGGTGTCTGTTTAATTGAATTAAGACCGCGAGTGGTGGGCAGGGGTCTCCAAACTGGGGAGGAGGACGAAGCTCCGGGGACTTTGGTGCGCTAGGGCCGAGCCAAATAAGCCATTGCAACATAAAACCCTTTGCAAAGCCTGTGGGTGGGGTGGGGGTCGGGCGTGGGGAGGCCCGAGGGCCCAGGTACCCCCAACTCCAGAGGTCCAGCCCCCTCCTCTAAGGAGCTCCTGGCCTCCACTTAACGTGTGCCCGAATTTTTCTCCCCTAGCATTTCTGGCTCTTTCCGGGAGGTGTTTTGCAAAGGTCGAGGCTCCGCCTGAGTCCCCACTTTTTTGTGAGGGGGTAAGAGGCCTTTGGGGTGTCGTCTAAGCCGCCCATTTTGAGAGAGATGCACCGTCGGGCAGCTTGCAGGGGGTTGTTAGGGCCGCCGAGGAGCTTCTTTTTTGAGGTGGGGGAGGGTAACACTCTAGTTGTGGTTCGGGTTCCCCCTCCCCCCTGGAAACCGCGGGGGTGGTGGCGCGAGTTCCTGTACCCTCTTGGCAGTGGGGGGAAAGGCAGGGTTTGGGAATGGGACTGCGTGGGGGTAGGCCCGTGTTCAGTTCATCCCCCTTGGAGGCCACGGGGAAAGGGAGAGGTCCGAGTTCCCCTCACCCACGCTAGCGTGGGGGCCAGGGGAGAGCGCGGGGTGCAGGGCTGAGTAGGGTCGCAGGTTCCCCCACCGTGGGGTAGGGTAGGGTCTGGACTGGGACTCGGGACCTCCCCAGAAGCCATGGGGGGTGAGGATTCTCACCCCTTCCTTCGCCGTGGGGGGAGGGGCAGGCCTTAGCTTCCCCACTCCCGGCCGTGGGGGAGGGGCAGGATTAGGACGCGGCCCCCCCCAGGGCGCAGGGGCGGGGCCAAGTGGACTCGAGTTCCCCTCCCCCGACCGCGGGGGAGGGGACGGGTTGGGGGTTGGGGAGCGCTTCCCCCCCACACCACCCCGGCCTTGGGTGGGGGAGGGCCCGGCCCGGGCGGCGGCGGCGGCGGCCCCCCTGGAAGTCCTCCCGGCCGGGGTCGGCGCGCTGGCGGCCGCTTCCCCCCACCCCCAACCCGGAGGTCACTGCCCGTGCCGGTCCCTCCCGCCGTCCCGCCCTCTCCCGCCGCCGCCGCCGCCGCTCCCGCCCCAGCCCCCCCCACTCTCCGCTCTCGGGAGCGAGGAGCCGCCAGCGCCCCCGCCCCGCCGCCGCCGCCGCAGCGCCCTCGGCCGCCATTCGGCACCCGAAACTTTCCAGCGCCCGCGCCTCTCGGGGACTCGCGGCGGCGGGGCGGGGGCGGCCCGGGGGCGGCGCGCGGCTGCTCCGGGGCGCCGGGCCCTCCTCGGCCGCGGCACGGCCCGGGCTCGGCGACGGCCGGCGGCAGGGAGGCTCGGAGCGCGGCGGCGCCGCCACAAGTTGCGCTGCGGACGGCAAGGTGAGTGTGCGAGGCTCCGGCGGCCGGGCGCGGGGCGGGGGGCGCAAACTTCTCCGGCGCGGGGGGGGGGGGGGGGGGGCGGGCCGGCGGCGCGGAGCGCCCGCCGCCGGGGCTCTGGAGGGACGGGGCCCCAAGTGTGCCCGGGCTTCGGGCTGGGGTGCGGCGCGCTCCCTGCAGGCTGAACAATACCCCGCTGCGGCCGCTCCCCGAAGTGCCGGCGCGCCGGGGCGGGGGCGGGGGGGCTGCGTGGGGAGGGGAGGCGGCCGGTAAGTTTGGGGGAGCGCCCGGCCCGGCCCCCGGTGTCCCTTTGTCTGCCGGTTCTGGGGCCGGCGGGGCTGACCTGCGCCGCCGCGGGATCCCCCCGTGGGGGAGGGGCGCCCATTCATCCCCGGGCCGGGACCGGGCGGCGGCGCGGCGGCGCGCGGCGGAGTGAGGGGCGGGCGAGGCCGCGCGGCCCGGCGGGGCTCCGTTTCCGAGACGCGGAAACTGTCAAGGAAGTCCGGGGCTCCCGGCGGGAGCGAGGGGACCCGGCTGAGAGCGACATCCGCGTGTGTGTCTGTGGCGGGGCGGGGGGCGCCCCTGGTGACGCGGGGTCTGCCGAGCGCGGCCTGGACAGGGTGCAGACCTGTTGCTCCTGGGGCTCGGGGGACGGGTGCCCCCGGGTCGGTGTCGTGGGCTGTGCTCCCCGGGGGCACCATCCCTGCGGGGGGGGCGATGCCGGGAGCGGCGTGGGGTGCGCCTTCGGGCGTGGGTGACCGCCTGGGGTCTGACACTTTGGGGTCGCTAGAGGCCCGCCCGCGCTGGGGTAGGGCCTGAGCTTCACGTGCGCCGCCCGAGCGCGCGGTCAGGCCTCGGCCCCGACTCGCTGCACGGCCTGGCGTTCTCCCAGCCAAGTGCGCTGGAAATTCCACAAAGTTAGAGACGGAGGCGGCTTTCCCGTACTCCCCCCAGTCGGGGGTGCTGCGGAGCACAAGCCCCAAAGAAACAGAATCCCACCGCCTGCTGCTCCGGCAGCCGTTTCTGGCTGGCGCGGTCCCATGGGGCTCGACCCGACTTCTGGCTGTTTTTCTCTCCCGACGCGCCGCCCCAGTCCCTGGTGTAACCTGGAAGGGGTGGGGCGCGCCTCGGGATGGCAGGGGGAGGGGTGGGGGCGAGGGGAGAGCCCTGCGGAGGTCCCTAGCGGCGGCTTCCGGGTGGCAGTTGGCTCTCCCCGATTTTATAAAAAGTTTCCAACTTGTCATTCCTAGAGAAGGGGCGATGAGTGTGGGGGGACGGAATGCTGAGTATGGCACAGGGAAGACATTAAGAAGACACTTATTTTACACGATCTTAGTGGTTCAAATGGGCTGCAGATTCTGCAGAAAACCACCCAGCTGGATGACTAATCTGGGGATAAAAGTGGAGGCTCGTCATTTGACCCACTTATTAAAATGGCCCTTAAGGGGATTCCAGTCCTTAAGTGAACACACACCTGGGGGACAAAACCCGAGATTTTTAGGTATTTTACTAGGTGGTGTGCACTTTGGGACAAGTATTAGCTGGATTCTCTGGGGCCCGCTTTTCCTTTTGCTTGTATACAGGGCTTCGTCAGTCCTGCAATTACCCACCCCTACGTTTCCTCACCCTTCCTGAATGTTTGAATGTTTTAATGGGCTGAGTAGGGATGGAGTGGCTCCGAGGTCCGGGTTGGTCTTCATCTGACCTTCACCGGTGGGAGCTCTAGGCTCCTCACCCAGAGAGGCATCACGAGTTTCCCTGAACCCATGGTCAGGAGGGGGATCAGTGGTTCTGCAAAGAGGTGGACAGAGCCCTTGAATCCAAGTCTGTCTTGACACTTACTGCTTGGCTGGAAACCCAACCTTTGTCCCCATTTGGCCTAAACTGGTGAAGGGCCTGCCCTGCTGACCTTGAAGGCCTGCAACTTTTCTGAGCATCATTTCTATGTATGTAAAAATAAAAAAAGGGAATTGAAATTGTGGTCCTCACTGTGTATGGTCCAGACAGAAAGAATGTGTAAGTTCTCCTAAAACTGTAAAACGGCCTGTAAATGTTAGTTTTGCTGTCACACAAATCGAGTAATTGTCTTTACGCTATTTGAGTGCCGTACACTTAATGCTGCGTGCGTAGCAATTATTATTTTTATTCTGCGGAGAGAACACGGACTTGCCAACACAGAGTGGAGGGAGGATTGTCTGAATCCCGAAGCCCAGCTCTTAGGCTTGCTGTTCCTGTTTTCATGTCTGCCTGGCATGAGTTTTCACGTTTGGACAGCTAAAGCTCCCCAGATTACATACACACCTTCACAAACAGGGATCTGCGGTGAAATCCGTGAACAGATACAAACGTAGCTTCACGGAATCCAGAGACTTTGACCATGGTGGAGAAATTGCTTTCATAACTTCGTTGTCCGGTAGGGTAACCACTGGCCACATGTGAACATGGAGATTCAAGTTAATTAAAACTCCGTAAAATTAACGGTTCTTTCAGTTTCTGAAGCTGTAATTTACGTAGTCAGTGGCCACCGTATTAATTAGTGCAGTCCACTCAGAAAGTTATGTTAGAGGGTGCTGCTCTGTAGTTACTGCAATGAAATCTTAATAATTAGTGTACTTTTGTGGGGGGAGGGGAGAAGCTGTACAAGTTTGAAATAATTCACAGGTAAACTTAAGAAAAACAAAAAGGACCCATTTCCGCAGGTGATTGACCCAGGAAAGTGATTTCAGCGAATGGGTTCCCTTTTTTTTTTTCTCTTAAGTAGGCTCTAATGTTCAGGCCCAAACGTGGGGCTTGAACTCACGACTCTGAGATGAAGAGTCGTGTGCTCTACTGACCGAGCCAGCCCGCCCCCAGTGAATGGATTCTTAACTTGCAGTTGAGAGTTGTGGTTTTAGACTGGGGTGCTTTTGGATCAGTTTTGAATTAGAAAACCGGGACTCCAGGCCAGAGTCCCTCCCTAAGCCGGTAGCCCCCGGGGGAAGCGGGTTGGAATCTCTGCATCGGTTTCCCCTTCGGAAAGAAGACATAGCTGTTGGCCGGTCCCCAAGATGCCTACCTAAGCAGAGTGTGGTGAGCATCTCCTGGGCTTGGGGAGCCCACGCTGTTAGTCTCGCGGAGGCCCTGTGTGGGTGATGGCGGGCGAGGCCCTGCGATATGTGTTGTAACCCTCGCTTACTGTGGATGCCGTGGGGCTGTCAGCACCCCAGCCCCCGTGAAGTTTGAGTCTTGAGTCTTGAGGTCAGAATCTTCCAAATTAAAAAGGCTGATAGGAAATCTTTCCAACAAAGTGAGATTCCACAGTCGTCAAAGTATTTTTTTTTTATTTGATGGCTGAGTGCTATAGCTGTTTCCTGTACTCCTGGTTCCTGAGTCAGGGTGTTATTTTTACTACTTAGTTGATGTGTCCTTTTCACAGTTCTTTGTATTTTTTACAGTAACGGGTTAGAAATTTTATTTGTAAATGAGGGCTGGGACCCAATTTGGGGGGGACTCAATTTCGTGGGTGTCAGAGTGGTGACCTCCCAGATGACCTTTGTGCCCTCTGTCCTCACTCACCGTTGCTTCCTCAGGGCTCTGCTGTGATGGTCAGCGTTTGGCTGGAAGTACTTATTAAATACCAGAGTTCTCCCCCATTATTTTCCAGAGGAGGGAGAGGGGCCTCTGCCAAGGGAGGCCAGGCCTAGAAAAGCTGTTGCGATTTCCCGGCCCTGCGCATGGCTCTGCCAGGTCCAGCGCCCCGCCTAGGTGACAGTCACCGAGGCTCTGTGTCCAACATGATGCTGTCTCAGCTGTGGTTTCCTGATACCTTGCATTTGTGTCCCCCCAATAATGTGCTACATCCAATAGGATAATTTTTCGCTCTTAAAAGCATAGAAAAAATAGTTTCAATCAGGAAGTAAGACTGAAGTCATTTTGTAAACACTTCTTTTTTTTAGACTTGGAATGATATCCCCCTCCCTTCCAACTATTTTTAGGATGAAGGAAGCAGCTGGCCTCCTGAGCAGACACTGGGGTGCGAGATTTCCCCCTCGGTCTCGCCCTCCATGGCCCTTCCCCCCTTCTCCACCCTTTCCACGGGGCCTGACCAAACCGACTACACCGGCCAGATGGGCAAAATGAGACCCAGCAAAGCTAGAATAAGAGCTGGATGTGGGAAGGGCCTTGCAAAGTCAACACGAT
Organism: Eira barbara; assembly: GCA_020311275.1. Classification (NCBI taxonomy): domain Eukaryota; kingdom Metazoa; phylum Chordata; class Mammalia; order Carnivora; family Mustelidae; genus Eira; species Eira barbara. The sequence continues at coordinate 415,056 of JAHRIG010000284.1, read as the reverse complement.
TAAACGGTCGAGAGGGCCTAGTCTGAGAAAATGCATTGCAGACCTCAAGGGAAAAACACTGTCGCTAAGGAATTCGCCGCCCGGGTGGCTTCTGGACCCGGGTGCGGGGGACTTGACTAAAGATGGTCGTGTGCCCTGTGGGCACGTTTGCTCCCGTGTGGCTCTGAAATCTTTGTTGACAACCCACCACGTGATCGAAGACTGTAGACGTGAGCTGAAAGCCAGTGAAACATGGCATTGGGCACATGTAAAGGGAAGACACTGGAAAAGAGGTGTTTCAATCTTGCTGAGAAACTGCGTGCCGTGGCAGGTGGGACTAGCGCTGGAGATGGGGGTGACGCTTGGCTTGCAGAGGAAGGGGATGTCTTCAGAGATGAGGACAAGGGAGATGGTGGCTTATGGCAATTGTGCTTGGAGTAGCGAACTCCAGAATCTGGCAGTCGGCGAAGCGTCCTCAGTGGGGGCGTTTTTGCCCACTACCTTCAAGGAAACATCTAGAAACGTTTTCAGTAGTCACGGCATGGGGGAGGGGAATGGTGGTGCTCCTGGCATCCCGGGGGGGGGGGGGTCTGTGGATGCCGCCAGATAGCTTGCATTGCAGAGGACAGTCCCCACTGCAAAGAATGATCTGGAGCCAAATGCCAGGGGTGCCGGGGCGGGGAAACCAACCCTGAATTCAGCACTATATATATGACCGTGTGTGGGGCAGAGGCTGGGGGGAGGTGGGTGCCAAGCCAAAGCTCTGTGTCGAGTTCTGTGTTCACCTGGCACGCCCGTGCTTTTCGATAATCTGTTAGGAAGTAAGTCACATCACATTGCAGGTTGAGAAAGGAAGTTTCTGATCTCGCAGCAGGAGCGGGAAAGAGAAAGCAGGAGTGAAGGGGCTTGGGGGAAGGAATAAAAACAAGGCCGACAGGTGTTGGGGGGGACGGCTATTACTTGCCTAACCTCTCCCTCAACCCAAGTGGTTCAGAGTCCCCAGATGCCTGTGCACCTGGAAGGCGTGTTTCTCGACTTTCCCCTCTTGGTTCTATGCATGTGTCGCACACTGGCTCAGTCTTACTTTCGGTCATGTGAGGGGGTCCTTCTTGGGCTCCTGGTGGCCCCGGGGGAGATGACGCGGCTGTGCGGGAAAGTTGTTTTGTAGGCAGCTCGCCGTGCCCTGATGCATCTTTGGGCAGATCAGTGTCTTTCTCTGTCACTCATTTTCTCATTGAAAGAGAGAGAAAAAATAGAATTCCTTTCTCAGCCTTGAAAGGAGGTGGGGCTATTACGCTGGGAGCCCGGCATGCCGGTACCGTCCTCCACGCTGAAGGTGGGAATTGGGTGTGCAAGTGTGGTTATGATGGTCATGACGGTCTCCCAAACTTGCTGCCTTCCCTTCCTTATCTCCCCGCCCCCCCCCCTTAAGTTCAGTTTCAGGGCCGGTTCATATACGTGCATGCGTGTGTGTAATTTTCCAAATTAGTAGATGAGATGGACTATCATCTCTTTCAGTGTACAGTTTTATTATGAGTGTGCGCACGCATAGGTTTGTGTAACCAGCACCAAAATGGGGATACAGAACAAGTCCACCCCAAAGGCATCCTCCATGGGCACCCCCTCCCTCCCCGCCATCAGCTGTGCCCTCCACATCCTCTTAATTGCATTTCAGCTCAGCATCAGATGCCTTTAGGGGAACCCCTCCCCCCTCCCAGGACCCTCCCCTGTGTTTCTGTCTGACGACACATGAACTTTTACACTTGCACACTTGAGCTTGTGTGTTTGCCTCCGAACAGGAGGGTTTGCGCTGTGGGTGTTCTCAAAAGGAAGGAGAAGAAAACCTTACTCTTCTTAATAGACTTTGTAAGGAGCCTTAGAGAAAGAAGGTCAGGTGTCTTGTTGGGGCTGCCAGAGATGTCTTTTTTATGCCAGGTAATTCTCACTGCCGAATGAGTCGAAATGGGATGTTTTCTGATTCATTTTCAGAGAAGTGTTTCCCGAATCTTTCTGCCGTACTCCCTGAGAGACATTTACAACGTGAAATGTATCAGGTTATGAAGTCCTGTCTTTGGTTTCAAAAACAGGACCCACACGTGCAGGTGTCACAGTCTTGCCAGTGGGGCGATACCACAGACGGAAGGTATGAACTTGTGTTTGCATTACTTGGTTGGAGGAAAAAGTGAATTCCTGGGTCTGTGTTTCCATCTAATTGTTGGCCTGCATTTTACTTTGGACCATCATTTCACTTTTTGTGATCTCCTAGGAAATGGCATCTTTTCTAGAAAAGTTGACTTGGTATTTTGGATTTTTGCTACCTTGGTCCCGCCCTGGGTGGCCCCCAGCTTGTGTGAGGTCGTTGAAAACCTGGGTGCGTCTGCCCTAGTCAGAGGGTAGGTGAGCTAATCTTGAGGCTTTTCCTCTCTCTTACGTGAGGATTTTCATTTCCAAAGGGGATGCCGCTTAATTGTTGGGTTGGCTTTTTTGGTCAGTGAAAATTTTATGGAAACTGGTGGTTATTTTTACCACATGCGTGGACCGCCACTTTACCCACCATTAGAATAGGGCGATATGTGACTTGATCCGTTGATTCGTTGCATATTTTGCTTAAAACGCAAACACAAAACACACACAATCAAGCAATTCCGAAGATGTTTTGGGGTGTTGGGGGCCTCGGGATCATTTCTATGAGTGCCAGAGTTTCCCGGTCTCACGAGAGCCTGCGAGGTAGGCGAACGCGTTCCAGTGTTTACTCTTGCCACAGCGTCTTCTGAATTCCTCTGACATTCTGGTTTTTGTTTTTTTTTCCTGGGCGGATGTTGCCTGGAGGCTTAAAAGGAGAGTTTTCTTCACTTGCTTCCCCAGAACTCAGAACCTGTGACCCTAACTAGCCAGCACAGAGCCCGTGCACTTTCTGGAACACTTGGCACCAGCCCCCAGGGAGACTGTAGACCTTCTCACTTTCTAAGGAACCGAAAACTTTGCTGAAGTCCACTGAGAACGAGGTCCCCACCTTCACCCATGTTGGAGTGAGCTTGGGAGGACACTGTTCCCTTCTCAGAGCGTGATTCCTTCCTGCGATCAGCCTGCTTGCCCATCGTCATCGGGCCTCAGGGCCCTGGCATATGAGCCATTGTTGAGTTCTGCACACGTCTCTGCTTGTTTGGAGATCCCAACAGGTGGAGAGGACGACCCAAGGAAGCTTACTGTCCGTGGTGCTCTTTTCATTCTTAGGTCAGAAATAACAAATGCTTTAATACAGTGAGACTGTGTAAGTCATCCTAAGTGGGAGAACAGTTCAGCATTCCGGAGCGGCGATTTCTGTTTGGAGGGCAGGGGCTACTTAGTTATGACAAGGTCACCTTCTGTCTTCTAGTTATCCTTGTGATTCTGACATCCGTTTGAAGATGAGAAATGGGAGAGCGGAGCAGCAGTCTGACACTGACGGCGTGTCATGCAGAGATCGGTTGCACCAGCAGACACACCTAATGCCTGTCATCTATAAAGTTCTGCGTGGCCGCAAAATAATGATTATAATAATAATAATAATAAAAGTTCCAGGTGGTTGTGGAGTTGTAGGTTGTGTTTGATAAAAACCGCTGAGCTGAAATTTGAGGTCTGTACCGTTTGGTTCATTTGGGTAATGGATTAAACTTGGGTCCCTGCCGGAGGTTCTTTTTCTAGCACAGTCCACATCAGGCACGTAGCGTCCCACACCACTTCAGTCCTGGCTCGGGGTTGGTAAAGACTCAAGTATTCACAATTACCGACTTGGGAGCGGTGATTGCCACTTCCTGGCACTGGCAGATCAGTCTGGGAGACACGGTTTGGTTTAACTTTTAACTTGGTTATGAAAAAGATATCGCATTAGATTTGTATTTCTAAGAGGCACAGGTGATCCTTTGCCAGTTTCAGCCATTTCCAGGGATGCTGAAATGCTTTAAAAAGTTTCACCAGAAGAAGCAACGTTCTAGGTGTACCCAGCTCAGAAGTAGGTGAAAATAGGAATTAATGATCTCAACGTGTCTAGGGCATGGCAGGAATTATTGTAGACCAGATGAGAACAAGGCAAGAGGCCCTTGGAAATTAGAGTTGCCTTATAAATTTCATGGGACTCTCGGATAAATTTCATGGGCTTCTCAATACATTTCCTTTAAAACCGATAGACTCCGCATTTTGGGTGGTGGGGCAGGGGGAACCAAAGTGCCTGGTGTCAGGTTTTAATTCCCAGACTGGTCCCCCAGGGCCATACCGTGTCCTCTTGCAGGAGCACAGCGAGATTTGTTAGAGCGAGGGAAGAAAGGTAAACTGTCCGCTTACTCTGTCTCATTCTCAGGTCTGTTTTTGTGGTTTGTGAAAAATGCCTGTAATGTTCGTCAAGGGTTGTGTTTAGTTCATAAATAAATTACCTGGGTTGGGGGCACGGGCTGGAAATTTCTTCACTGATGAGGATATGCAACGAAAAGACATTCAGACATCACCGAATGGTCCCCAGAGGTAGCAGGCAGAGGGGGCAGTTTTGAAATTCGTGAATGCATGTGGGACAGGGATGTTCTCCCCTTCCCCTGGCTTCAGCTGCCAACGCCTGTGTGTGTCTGTGCGTGCTGATCTACTGGGTTTTGTGAGTTTGAAAAGCGGGAAAAGTACTCCTGGTACAGAAGTAGAGGACAGTAGCTGTGTTGCAGGTGCGTGATGAGGTTTTGGAACGGTGCTGTGCTTGTCACGCCTTTCGTGACACGGCAGTGTTTTCATAATCACTTAATTCTGTTTATAAATTAGCCGCTTTCATTGATGGTTACCCTCAGGGCTCCTGAGAAAACAGACTGATGGAAGCGATTCAGACTTTAGAAGACAACCAGCGGGAGAGGGTGTGCGGACGGGTCGGTGGTGAAAGTCTTTGCCTTACTTCAGTCTGGCTGTTTATTTGTTGGGTCTTTTTCTGTAGACCTATTTCAGTGGTCATGGATGTTTTTAAATACACTTAAAAAAAACTATTTCACAGTAGACTTTTTCTTTGTTTTTTTGTTTTGTTTTGTTTTAAGAGAAGACTACTCAGGGGACGGCTGGGGGGCTCGGTCAGTTAAGCGTCCCACTCTTGGTCTCAATCTCCGGGTGCTGGGCTTAAGCCCCTGTCTGGGTTCCACCCTGGACGGGGAACCCACTTAGAGCTAAATAAATAGAATAAAGAGAAAACTCAGTCAATGCTCTATTTGTTACTGGTATTCCAGAGACCAAATAAATAGAAAAATGAAATCCATGATTCAGACCACATTGTGGTCTGCGGAGGTGAGGATAGGAACTGACCTCCACCAATGTGAGGTCTTTTGTCTGAGCTCATCTGCTGAGAATGGCTCAAGGGTTGGTTTCCGTGAGACTCGGTGTCCGCTGCGAGTCTTTCCAGGATTTCCACGGCAGTCTGTTTGTTTGTTTAACTTGAAATGATGGATCGGTTAGCTTTGGTTTTTCTCTGTCATTTTTTCGGTGTTCACATCAATTTTTCCCTTTGTGAGTATTGAATTTGCAGTGTAACTTTGTACGTAAAACGAAGCGCAGAGATTTGCAAGTGAATTCAGGGGCCCATAGGTGAGCAATACTTGTTCCCTTCCGCGTGCCCACAGGACACCTAGTGCCACACGTCATTAACTCATCAGGATGTAAACAGACATTCATTTGTCTGTTGGTGAATGGAAATATTTATCTCCTACTTGAAAAGAAAAATTGGTTTCCTTTATGGCAATACAAGACAGCTACTGTAAAGAGGAGAAACGGGAATTTTTTTTTTTTTTTTTTACTATCGCGTCTTGAACCTTCGTCCCTCCTTTCCAGAGATCGATACGTGCGGGTTTCAGTAGTGGGTGAGTTAGAATTTGCTTCTCTGGGAATGCACTTGATCTGCCCCTGCCCCTTTAAGAAGGAAGAGAAGTTACAGCAGGTCATATACTTTTAGCCAAATGCCTCTGGCGGGGTCCAGATCATGACCTCATATTGCAACTGGGTCAGGCAGACACCTGTGAATCACTTCAGTCCTGAATCGGGATCCTTTTCTATTTTTGCTTTTGGGTGAAACACGAATAATTATTCACTTGATTATTTGCCTGCCAGAATTACCCAGCGGTGTGTTTCGGAAAATAGCCCTAAAAGGAGACACTTCTTAGAAGCCCGCACAAAAGTCGATTCTGTTTCCTAAATGCGTCCCTTAGGGAGTAGTCAACGTGCAGATGTCTGTGTATAATTTCTGAGAATGAGGCGTACGTAGGTGTGTGGAGCGGGAGTGCCGCAAAACAAGGCCAGTGCTGGACGCTATGGGAACGTGAAGTTTTTGAGTATGCTAATCTTTGAAAGAGAATCTAGAAACAAATTAGTTTATAGCTTTGTTGAAGTACCGTTTACATAATTTGTATCAGAGAAGGCAGTTCCTTTTCCTTCGGAAGATCGGGCTATTAGAACTAGCTATCTTCATTTTTCCACAGAAATAAAAAAAAATCAATTGTGGTTCAAATAATTGTATGTGAAGCTTTCTAATTGGAAATTGGATGTTAGCAAAATTCTATAACCTTGGTTAATTACATTCGTATACTCAAACTAAATATAGAATAAGATTAGCTCATGGAAATACTTCATTTTTATCTCTGGCAGTACAGCGAACATTCGTGTCGTAGTTTCTATTTTCATTTTGTCATTTTTTTTTTTTTTTTTTTTATCCTGGACATGTTTTCCGGAAAATTACTTGAAATGAGGCTGTGTGTTTTTATTTCCTGGTTCTTGTTTGACTGTGAAATGGCACACAAAATAAGCTGTCTTTTGTGAATTTTGATTTTCTTCGTGGCCTCTGTGTTCCGTGCCTGACACAATGCAGGGACAAGCTAGGGGTCCCATTTTTTTGGCCTGACGTTTGCCTTCAGGGAAGTTTGGGGGGAGATTGGCTATCTCAGAGCCCATGTTCAGCCTCGTCTGAGGCTGCTGTCCTGCTTGCTTTTCAACAGTGAATGTTCTGTATTTGGACAACAAGTGTGTTTTTTGGTGTGGGTTGCTGATGGCCCCGATGCCTGGTTGCGTGGAATTTTTCCGTTCACACCACTGCGATGGGCAGTTTTTAGGGTTCCGCCTTATTTAGTTCATGGGATTGAGTTGGACACATTGTAGACTCAGGTGGGTTGCCAGGAGCTATGGGTTACTCCGTTTGGCTTGGGTTTGCCTTAGGTGTTTGCTTTGCCTTTGAATTTGCCGCAGATGCCCGCTTGCGATGGTGTTTAATTTAATATGGAACTCTAAATCTGACTTATCAAGGTGATTTTCTGAAACCGCTTTATTGCGGTATAAATTACATACCATAAAAAGCACCCATTTTAAGCGTACGACTCAATGATTTTTAGTAAATTTACGGAGTCGCGCAGCTATCGTCATGATCAATTTTCATTCCTCAATACGGTCATTCGTGTCCATTTGCCATCAATCGTGGCTCCTGCCTCCCAGCCCCCGGCAGCCATTGAATCTCCTTTCTGTCTCTACAGATTTTCCGTTTTCTCAGAACAAGTACTTCTGTGCGAGGTTGAGCTCACCGGGTGGTGGGTGCTGAGGCCGGATTTAGTGGGCTTCCCTGCCCTTCCCCGGGGGAGGGAGAAGCGGAAGGAAGCGGGATGATAGGCGTCCTGCCTCCGTTCCCTCTTGCGCGCGCTCAGGGTGCTGATGGAATTTTTGCAGGTTCTCAGGTACTGCCGTGTGGCACGTAGTTGGCTCAGAAAGGGCCCGTGGGACTGGGGACCTCTCCGGTGATGGGCTCGGTCCCGGGTGAACCCAGCCCACAACCACAGGGCGGAACCTCATCTTCCTTCCCGCATGACCCTCTGGTTGGTTTCATGGCGTCGACTGGGAGGCTCTGAGGGAAGTTTGAGCTTGGCCCCGGACGTCCCTTAGCTCCTTCTTCCTCCACCAGGGACAGTGTGGCTTCTCGGGGACGCTGGGCAGTGTCTGGAGACCCTTCTGCTGGTTACAGGTGGGGACGAGGTGCCCCGGTGGGGAGAGGCCGGACGTGCTGTCATACGTCCTACCAGCCGGAGGTTGTCCCCCTGAACCGGTAACACTTCCCCAGCCCAAGAGCTGAGAGTGTGGAGGCCAAGAAACCATGCCTCCGTGGCTTCGACTCGGGGGGTTTCGGACGTGGTGCTTACGTCCTCACTAAAGTCTTGGGGACGTTGAAGGAGTAAAGGTACCCGAGGCTTACCGAAGGGGCAGAGGCGTCTTTCCGTCTCCGTGCACTCCAGGGAAATGGGGGTTTTTTAAGGGAAAGGATAAATGAGAGTCTTGGAGTTAAGTTTCGAGGGAAATGACTTTCAGTCCCTTCAGAAGTGTTCACGAAGAAGGAAATGGCAGTGTGGACGGAGGAATCTGGAGCCACCCTCTGGCTTGGATCTGGGACTCACACTCCACCTTTATGTTTCCCTAAGAACCGAGACAAGATCGAGACCCTGCCCAAGGGCTCTGAGAAATCTCCCTGCGCAAAGGGAAGGGGCCGCTTCCGGCAGTCACCCTGTCGCGGAAGGCGTTTCTGGACTGGCTGTGGGCCTCGTGGTTTCTGCTGGTTTCTCGAGGAGTTTCCGTCACTCCCCTGACAGGGACATGGCTCTCGTCCCTCGCCCTGTGCCGGCGCCCTCCCCTTCTCGTTTCCTTGGGCCCATGTGCCTCGGAGTCCCCTGAGAAGTTCGGGACCCCTCCCTGGGAGTCCATCCTGCACACCTGTGTCCTCTGTCTCGCACCCGGCTGCCACAGCTTCCCCTTCCCTCTGGTCCGTGCCTGGCGGGGCCTCTTCCTCCCCCTGCCCCCAGCCCGCAGTCCTTGGCGCCTTCCAGGGTGCAGGATCTCCTCCTGACATCCCCTTTCTGGGTGTTTTGTTGTTTTGCCTCTTCTGAGCTCAGGGTCCCTGCGCCCCCAAACATGGTGCTATGCTGATTTCCAGGAATTCAGGCACCGCGGACTCCAGCTTCTTCCTCCTCTTCTCCCAGAATGATCAGGAGGCACTGGTGAGCGCGGCCGGGTAGACGCACCCGGAGCCGGGTGTGGCCGTCCACGCACAAACGTGTAGTCTTGCGTTTTTTTTTTTTTTTTTAGATTTTTTATTTATTTATCTGACAGAGAGAGATCACAGGTAGGCAGAGAGGCAGGCAGAGAGAGAGAGAGAGAGAGAGAGAAAGAGAAGCAGGCTCTGTGCTGAGCAGAAAGCCCGATGCGGGACTCCATCCCAGGAACCTGAGACCATGACCTGAGCCGAAGGCAACAGCTTAACCCACTGAGCCACCCAGGCGCCCTAGTCTTGCGTTTTTATCCAGGTGGCGTCCTGTCCTCCTCTCCATCTGCCGCCTTTTTTCTTAGGGATGGATTCGAGGCCTATGTAAACACGGCACCTTTAATCTGGTTTTTCATTATCTCGCTCATGGTGCTGGTTTCACAGACCCACCGCTGGGTCATCTACCCTGTCTGTCTCCTTGAACGTGTCGGAACAAATATTTCTGTGGTTTTCCCCATTTCTTAGTGTCTTTCTGGGATCTCTGCCTCCCAGGTCGCGCGTGGGTGGGCTTTCTATGATTACATCTGGTTGTTTGCGTTTTCTAGAATTTCATGTCCGTGAAACCACACGGTATGAGCCTGTGACTTTGCCTGACGTGTTCCACTCGGCGTAATGACTTGGGGGTTCACTGGTGTTGTGGCCCGTATTCGCGAGTTCATGCCTTTGGGTACTCAGGTGGGATTCTTTGGGGGGTGTGGACGCAGCACGGTTCTGCTTATCCATTCGCCAGCTGTTGGGCATTTGGGGGGCTGAAATACGTTTCTTTGGCCCGTGAGAACGAAGCCGCTGTAAATATTTTTGTCGCCCTACGAGGGGTTCTCCGACTTCGCTGTGTGGTGGAATCCCGTGGAGAGCTCGTGAAAACGGATTGCCGGGCCCCATCCGCACGCCTTGTGACGCGGTCGATGGGGGTGGGGCCCGAGACACTGCATTTCTAGCAAGTTCCCAGCCGCCGGTGTTAGACCACGTACGCAAGCCGCTGCCTCAGGGGTCATCTTCAGAAACTTTGGTTCTTACTGGATTGTTCTTTGTTCCAGATATTTGACTGTTCTTGTCTTGTAATGGCGCTTGTGGTTTTAATCACCAGGCTTTCCATTTCTGTGTGGTTGTTTGTATCCATGTTTCCCTCTTGACTCCTGGGTTTTACCTCCTTCTGTCCAAGGTAACTAACAGGAAGATAAACTCAGGGTTGCTGGCTTGGGGCGCTCATGTCTCCCCAACGCCAGCCATGAGAGCCTTGTCCGTCCGCAGGGTCTGCCCTTACTGGACTCTTTGGGGACGTGACTGATGCCTTCTTATCTTCTGAGGAGACGGCCCGCTGTTGTGCTCAGCACCCAGCCACGTGGGGCTGGCCTGGACCCAGGCGCTGTGCCTGGGCCCCCCTGGTGCTGCTGTCCCCTGGGACGTTGGGGCGAAGCAAGCCTCACCTGCCTTTCCTCCCCCAGGGCAACCAGATCTGGCCCTTCTGCATCCCACCTCTTGTCACTGAAAGCCACCAGCCCCAAACCAATAACCCTATTTTATTTTTGGTGTGTATTGTATGTTTAATTTTCTATTCCAGAGTCTAATCTGAAGTCACTAATTTGGAGCAGCTAGATGTTATCAGTAGGTGTTCACTACCACAGCCGATGCTCGTGTTATTTTAAAAAATTTTTGTGGTGGTGGTGGAGGGAGATTCTTGCTTCGTTTTGGAAAGCAGCTTCAGATGATTGCAGTCTTTTTCTGTGGAAGCGGCTTTCTGTCCTTGCTCCCCAAGCCCCGGTCTCCGTCTCTGCTCCTGATCTGTCCGTCCCGTGTCGTCTCGGGTCCCGGCTTCACACCTTGGCGGCTGACCTCAGCTCACCGTCTGAGAATCTACCCGGGACCTGTCGTGGACTGGATTCCAGACTGCTTAAGTAGGCTCATCTCATTGGGATGCTTACAGCTTTGAAACGGTTTTCTGTGACTCGTCATCATGCGCTCATGTCTTAGTTTCTTCTTCTTTTTCTTTTTCTTTCTCTTCTTCCTCCTCCTCTTCTTTTTCTTTTTCCACTTCCCATGCTGGCTTTACGCAGCTGTAGTTCACATCCTGTGGCGCTTACTCCTGTCAGGGGTGTATGTCAGGGCTTTCCTGGCATAGACAAGCTTGGGCGCCCGGTGCCGCTGCCTGATGCCAGAACATCTTCATCTCCCCAGAAAGAAACCACCCGCCCGGTCCGCCGTCACTCCCCGTATCCCCACACTCTCACCCCAGCCTCTGCCTGCCACTCATCTCTGTCTCTGGGCTTATGTGCTCCGGACACTTCCTTTAAGTGGACTCCTGCGATCCCCGGTCTTTGATGTCTGGCACCTTTCCCTTCGGGTTTTTGAGGTCCCTCTAGGCTGTGGCACCTCCGTGCACTCTCTCAGTACACGTTTTGTGGACACTCTGGGTAGCCCGGGATGGGGGTGTGGGTTCCAGCTGGAAGCACGTCAGGGGTGAGTGAACCAGAGATGCCCCCATCTCTGACTACACGTGAAGTGGAAAGAGGGTTCGCCGTCTCTTTCCACTCCAGCTTCCAGCCTGGCGTAAACCATATCGTCTTCCTTCTCTTTGTCTTGTGTTCTTCCCTCTTGTCCCGTAAAGACGAGCATAGCAGACAGTTGTGGTTGACGAACGTGGCACCTGCTGACCTCCGTTGGGCCGCCTTGCTGGGTGGGGTTTTTGAAAGTCCTTCCTGGGGATAAAGCATAGGAAGCTTGAATTTTCCAAGGGTGTGGCGTGCGGTTCCTTCCAGCTCTGAGGTCATGGGATTCCATCCAGCCAGACTTTGGCTTCTTTCTAGGGCCTCCCCGAAGCCACAACCCTGACTTGCACCCTAACGGAATTGTCGACTTGTTGACTTTCCTGAGCTTGTAGGCTCTCTGTGCAGGATGATCATTACCATTCCGGCGTCAAGTAGACGGTGGAGGCTGGTTTTTCTCAAGCCATCCACGGGCCACCGCGTTCCGGGTTACGCGTCCCTGCAGCAGACAGCCTATGGGGAAGGTTACGGTGTTTTCTGGTGGATCTGCTTTTAACCGACTGTCGTGGTTTCTTGCTGCCACGGTGACAGATGAGCACAGCTCGAAGGACGCAAACTTACCATCTTAACAGTTGGAGAGGTGAGAGCAGTCTGACGGGAGTCTCACTGTGTGAGGCTGAGGATGTTGACAGGCCTGCGTGCTTTTCCAGAAGCCCTCGAGAAGGTCCATTTCCTTGGTCTCCAGCTTCTGGAGGCCACCTGCGTTCCCTGGCTGTGGCGTCTTCATCGTCCGAGCCACGGAGCAGAGCGGCGTCTCTGTGTTTTCCCATAGTTACATCCCCCTCTCGCCACGGCGTGGGCAGGTTCTGCACGTCGATGACCTTGGGCCATCTGGATCATCCAGGCTCGCCTCCCCGTCTGTCCCAAGGTCCTCCGTTTGACCACATCTGCAAGGCTCTTTTTCCTTGCCAGACGTGTCACGGGTTAGGGTGCGGTCCTCCTTCTCCCCACTTTGCTGATGCCCTTGGTTTCTGTTTCTTAGTTTTTTCCTCTGAAGCCTGCAGGGTCACGTGTTTGTTCCGTACTTCTTTTTGTCTCTCAACAAACAGGGTAGCACGAAACCATTTGCTTGCCTGCAGCCCACTCGCTCAGCCTTGGTTTCCCTTAGAGCACAAAGAGGGGTTGTTTTCCATCTTGGAAAAGAACGCGGATTGTGGGAGCAGCTTGGGGACAAGCTTGTAGGTTGGCCGTTGGATCCTTAGGGCATGTTGTCGTGGTGATTCTTTGGGTCCGTGTTAGAGCCACCTGGGCGGGGTTGGGAGGGCACCCTTGGGCCCCCAGGGAACATCTGGCAGTGTCTGCAGGCATGTGGGCTGTGGTGAGTGACTAGGGGAGAGGGTGCTCCTGGCACCCAGTGGGTGAAGGCCAGCGATGGGGCCACAACCACGTGGTAATGAACAAGACCGCTCCCTGCTAGGCATCGTGTGCCCTGGGCCCGGATGGTCCACGTTCAGAGCACAGACGGGTGCCTTCTAGGTGATTCTCGTGCACTGGGGAGGTTGCGGACCTTGTGTTGCAGGACTGTCCCCACCAGGAAGGGGAATTGGCGATCCTTCCCATAGAAAGACCTCCCCAGGAGCAGAAGTGTGGTGTTTGAGCTCTCACGGACGGCTGTGCAGAAGCAGATGGAGGCTCGCGGGGCTCCACTGGGTCTCGGTGATGTCTGTGACGTTGGACCATTTGCTTCGTACTGTATTAATCCTTTAAGTTGTGTTAATTCTTTACTGTTGCGCAGCTAATAAATGGACGTTTATTTGGTGTTGAAAATCTGATTTTTATTAAGAGATTTCCATTGCGAGCTTAGTATTTTTTTTTGTTTTTTTGTCCCGGTGGCCCTTTGTCATTCGGTTGCGTATTTTCTTTTTCCTCACCAGCAAGACTGCCAAGTTCTTGACAGCAAAGATGGTGCCTTCAGTTTCTTATTTGTTCTGCACAGTAGTGACGTATGATAATTACTGATCAGTTGCCAGCAGTATCCATTGCGATGCAAGTTGCACTCTGCGGTTCTGGGCCATTTATCAAGTTTCCACAGACTAGCCTTTTATACCTTGCTATAAATCCCGTCTCCAGTCCGCAGGGGCCGATGGTTGGCATGTGGGTCTTTGGTCGCTGTGTGGCAGAAAGAAAACTTGGACCTCATTAATGGGAGGCGGCGTGTCACTGAGAAGCTGACCGCCTCATTCTTCCTCCTACACTCACGTTGCTTTTATTTTGGTGACTGAAATGTTGGAGGTGTGAAAAAAAATCGGGAATTGCTGGCAGGATTACCAAACTGTAAGGCCGTGAGTTGAAGCTTCTCAGCTTCTCACCTCATTGTGCACAGCGAGCGCAAATACATATTTTCTTTGGAAAAGCCAGTTGGGGAAGGATTTGGTGTGCAGAGTGCTGGGATCACATAGAATTTGCCATGACCTGATCAACGAGGTTTTGACCCTTGGGGTACCAGCAAGTTACGGGCGTGATCAGAGTGGTTCTGTTGGTATGTATCAGCAGTGTGGTGATTAGGAAGGTGGGTCTTTTGTTCTTCCTGATTCCCTGCGTGGGAAGAGGCCTTTCCTGGCTCGTAGGGGGGCACAGAGAGGGTCAGGGCCCGCTACGGCTGGTCCGTCCTCTAGTACATGTTTTTTATTTTTATTTTTAAAATTTATTTTTTAAAGATTTATTTGAGAGAGAGAGCAGGAGCAGGAGGGGCAGAGGGAGAGGGAGACGGATATCTGCAGCAGACTCCCAGCTGAGTCGAGAGCTTGACATGGGGCTCAACCTCTCACCGCCGGGATCAGGACCTGAGCTGAAACCAGCAGTTGGAATCTGAACGCACTGAGCCTCCCAGCGCCCCTTCTTTTTAAAGACTGAAATAGAATTGATGACGTTGTGTGAGTTTCAGGTGTACAATGTCATGATTTATGTCCGTACTGTGAAACGCTCACCACGATAAAGGATTATCATGCATCACCCCACAGTTACAAGTTTCTTTTTTCTTGTGTGGAGAGCCTCTGGGATGTATCGTATAGGCAGCGTTCGGATACAGCACGTGATGCTGCTGCCTGTCGTGGCCGTGCCTGCGTCCTGTCCCCGGGTCTACGCGGGAGTTTGCGCTTTCCGACGCCCTTCACCATTTTCCTGCCCTCCCTCCCAAGCCGCATCCCGTGTGTGTCCGATGCTTCCGTTTTTGACCTCCTCTCGTTGCCTCGCCTCTCCTCTCCTGACTGCTGGGGCACCAGGTCGCTGTGTCTGACAAGCAGATGACCTGCACCTGCACGTGTGGTAGGAGAGGAGATGAAAGCAGAAGTACGTGAATGGGCTCAGGAGGGGGGCTCGGCTTTGTTAAAAAATGACAAAGACCCTTAACGGCCACATTCTGAGTCACATGTTGTTACGCCTCTGGTCTTGGTCATTTCCGCCTGTGCTTTTGCCTACATTGAAATTTCCAGAGGTGCCTGGGAGGCTCAGTGGGTTACGCGTCTGCCTTTGGCTCAGGTCATGATCCCGGGGTCCTGGGATCGAGTCCTGCATTGGGCTCCCTGCTTGTTGAGAGTCTGCTTCTGCCCCTCTCCCCTGCTCATGTCTCTTTGTCTCACTGTCTGTCTGTCTCTCTGTGAATAGATAAATAAAATCTTTAAAACAAAACAAAATTTCCATTAAAACGAGCTGGCCTCTTGAAAGTTGAAATTTAGCTGTTAGAAAAGCTGCGTCGGTTTTGGGGAAAGGCACCCCCACTGCGAAAGGCCCGACCCTCTTCAAGACACCGGAATCTCACTTGTGCTGAAAGAGAGTAGCTGGTGGGCGTGTTGGGGGGAAACGGACCTTCTCTTTCCATTCCTCGTGCCCGCATCAAGACGTCTTGAGTGTTAATTCCTGTCTCGCGCCCAGCACAAGAGGCTTCCCGTTGTGGGACAGGGAGAGTGGAGTGTCGCTGAGGTTGGGAGTCGGGGTGTGTGCGTGTGTGTGCGCGCGCGCGTATGACGGGGAGAAAGGAGCGCGATGACAAAGCTGTTGGAGTGCAGGGAATACATTAGAAGACACACTTTCGAGGACAAACAGTGAAATTCTGGCAGTAGTCTGCGTTCCTGACCCACGATTCAGACCATGTGTGATCGAGGGAGGTTCCACTGGTCATTGCCCCCCTTCCTGCTGCTTATCGGGGCCACAGGGCAGTGTCTGGGTTTCTCCTTCCACAGTGCTCTATGGAGATGGTATTTTCCCCTTGCTTCCTGTGTTTTGAAGGAACCAGGAACCGATAGGATCCGATAAGCTACCTCCAGGTCCCTTTGATGGCCCTGTCCTTTCTTCCTGGTGAGATGCCCACGGTTCTCATGCCGGCTGTGAGTTCTCGCAGCGTTCCTGTCCTCGCAGCCCACCTGAGCAGCGTGTACTCTGGGAAGTGGCTTTTGCAGCTAGGTTGACTCTCCTGTATGGAGATGGGGGCGATGGGAGCCGTGAGAGTCAGTCCCGGTCTTTGTCCATGGTTTACTGCATTGAGGTCCAAGAAGAACCATGTAGTTGTGGATTCTAGAAGTTTTCTTGTCCAGTATATAGAGTAATGTTTCCCTGGTAAGAGCCCCTACATGGGAACAGAATTACTGCATTTTAGACCTACTGTGGTCATTCAGCACCAACATGACAGTATTATCCCCAAGAAGATAAAGGAATCATCACATTGTCCCTGCCCACGAAGGGCTCGGGCCATGTGCCCCCGAGGTCATCTGGTGCCACAGCATGATTAATCTCAAGAGTGTTCATGGCCCCTCATTGGAATTAGTGAAATTGTAGGTCATTGCTCTGCCACTCATGGTTAGAATTGCATATGGAGGAACCCAGTGGTTGGAAAGCTGTCTTCAGGATCTTCTGGTCACCTGACCAGGAGTGCTCCGTAGTAATGACGTTCACTGGAACTTGTGCAGACAGGACTGCCTTGAGCAGGAGCCGGGAAGGGCCTCCCTTCCAGCAAGTTGCATCTTGGTAGGGCTGTCTAACACCGAGGTCTGAGAGCACTTCTTGATGATCTGGCCAAGCAGATGTAACAGAATTAAAGACTGCTTTGGACTCTCTGAGAAAATAAAAATCAGGCACGTTGTAGAAGTTAAGGAAGACGGTTACCTTTTCCCATCATGTGCTGTTCGGAACACACAGAAGCTTGTCCCGTGGTGGCAGACATGACACGCGGAGGGACTTTCTTCCTTGTCAACGACACGGTTCTTCTGGGAGCAAGTGCCGTAGGTCACTGACGACGTCAGCAGCTGATTGACACCGGCTCCTGAAAAGTCCTCGGAGAGTCCGCTCAGGGACTCTTCAACTTTAAGAGAAGGAAGAAGTGCAAAGCAAACAAAAAATAGTGAATTATTTTGTATTTAAACATTTAGTTCGAGACTCCGTATCGACCCTTGGTAATCTTCTGCCAATGTACGTGGGCTTTGGTACGTTTTAGGAGGATTCTTTCCTGCTTGATGTGCTTGGTCCTTTCAGAATTGAGGTCATGATGGTTCTCCAGGCAAGGGGGGGTGTTCAGGGGTGGGCACCTGCAGCTCTCGTGTGTGGAGAGGCCAGAGGAGGGAGGAGTGGGGACACCCCATGTCTCATGGAGTGAGGTCTGTGCAGTGGGAAAACATGGTCAGACGGCGTGGGGTTGCTTTTAGGTGGAACGGCAAGGATGCCGATGGCTCTGTCTCGATGCCGTGCGCGGATCCCGGAGATGTTCCTTAGTCACGGTAGTTATGTTCTTGAAGCTCCTGGAACTCTCTAGAAGCTTTTTTTTCCCCCCTTAAACATTTTATTTATTTGACAGAGACATAGAGACGGAACAGAGGCGGCGGGAGCAGGGGAAATGTGCACAGAAATGTGAAAAACTTGGGCCCTAACCACACCCTTGTTGACCATCGAGGTTGAAACGAGAAGGTCGAACTTTGCCTTAGTTCGCCCTCAGATGGACACACGTGTCCCTGGAGGAACCTTCTCCCTGGCTCGTGAGTGTCCCTGCGCGACCGTGAAGCACCGTGGGTATTGATTTCGGGGCTGCAGATACATTGTAGCGGATCAGCAGAGGCCAAGGTACACATGAATCCCTGTGCTGCAGCCACACAGAAACGTATTCACACTCCGAGTGAGGTTTTCACAGCCCGAAAGCCATGAGCATCTCACACCGTGTGTCTTCGACCCTCTGGACATGGACTTGGAGCTGCCGCTGTTGTAACAGAGGTTCCGGAAGGCACGGGAAAGGCGTATGGCGGGGAGGGGGCGGGCGGCAGGATGCAGTAGAAAACGTCCGGAGCGCAAAGCCTGTGTGATGCCGTTTGGACCAGCCCGGTGGCTCCGGAACACAGACGCCCCTTAGTTGGAGGGAAACTCAGTCGGGGGTGGGGGGGCGCCTGAGAAGAGCAAAGTCGGGGCGGACGGGCGGAGTGTTTCGTGAAAGGAGATACGAGGTTTGCATTTCTGTCGTTTCAACAATCCCATTTCCATGGTTATTCCTGCAGTTACTCCGAAACCAAACTTTTTTTTTTTTTTTAAAGATTTTATTTATTCAGTTGACAGATGGAGATCACAAGTAGGCAGAGAGGCAGGCAGAGAGAGAGGGAAGCAGGCTCCCTGCTGAGCAGAGAGCCCAATGTGGGGCTCGATTCCAGGACCCGGGAATCATGACCCGAGCCGAAGGCAGAGGCTAACCCACGGAGCCACCCAGGCGCCCCAACCGAAAGCAAACTTTTGACGGCAGCTTTATGTGTAAGCAATTATTTTGTGCCCACGGGAGGTGGAACCGAATGATATTGCTGTTTTTGAGCAAAAGTTGTCCAGGATTGTCACGTCTGATGCGATAGCTCAGTAGAGTCTTTGTAAGGTGTGATGACGCTGTTTGAAAGAAGGGGGCACAGATGTCGTACAGGAGTGGGCGATGCCAGCTAGCTTCGTCTGAACCATGATTCCATCCCCAGGGAACCCCAGTCAGTGGCTTCGGGGCCTCCTGATGACTCTTGCTCGGCGGGACGACCCCTTCCTCCACCTTACGACGGAAAGGGAGGTGAGGTATTACAAAAACCATGGGGTCTATGAGAAGTGCTGTTGGTGGGTATTTAAGGTGGTCGTAGTCTGGGAACGTGAGGTCTTTTCTGGGCAGCCCCCTTTTCCTTCACGTTTTGTGGGTGTTGAACGCTGATGTTCCATATTAAAATGTCCTTACCGAACAGATGTTCTAAGGACGGACAACGAGCCTTACGACAGCCCCTCCCAAAGTGATGGGAATATTAGATACCGTTTGGTCGAACATGTCAGTTAGCAGGGTATGAAGGAAAAAGCTTCTCGAGTTGGTCTTAAAACCAAGTAGATACGGTTCGTCTCATCAAAAATACCCAACTGATCAAGGATGAGTGGTTTCCAGTGGTGACGAAGTCTCTCTTAAAAAATTGGAGGGGAAGGCCTTTGTTATCTGCTGTTCGTAGAGAGAAGTTCTGGAAGCACTTGGATCGTTTTCTGTTTCAGGTGACACGTTGCGAGGCTCATTCCTGGAAAGGCATTTGGTCCAGGCCTTCAGGCAGTGACCAGCAGGAATGTACACGCCTGTGGTTGGACAAGGTGCGGTTTGCTGACCGCCCGCAGCCAGGGGGCCATGGGGCATCTCGGTAAGGGCGTCTTAGGAAGAGCTTAAAAGATCCGGTCTTGTGTGCAGTGATTGTGGGCGGGGTTTACGGAATCAGATCCTCCTCTGATGTTGGTCGTCTCTGAAATGGTGAATGTTCCAGCGGGAGAATGCCACAACCTAGCCACTCTTCTCGTTGAGTTCATACGTATGGGATTGACGGAATGGGTGGGGGGTGGGGTGGGGGTGTGCTTAACTGTGAGACACATGCAGAGAACTATCCCGAAAGGACTTCTTAATGATCACTCATTTTTAAAACCGTGCTTGGTAGCCGCTGGGTGTGGTCCTGCCGTCTTCTGTACGTCCCGGTGCTGAAGGACGACCGCGTCACTTCTACAGGACCCTGTTGGTCAGCGAGCTGGAGCGGGATTCAGGATTCTAGGAACCTCGTGGATGGCGGTGGGGCGCGATGGCCCTGCTCTGCGGTCCAGGTTTCAGAGCATGAAATGTATTCTCTTTGGGTGGTCTCGTGAGTCCTGTTTTCTTAATTTCATTTCCACATTGTTTGTTTCTAGTATTTGCAGAATATTACATTTTAACACAGTACAAGACCCTTTTTCTTCAGAGTTACAGGAAGAGGTTTTTCTGGTTCAGTGCCTTTGTTCATTGCAATTAGTTTTTATCGACTAGGAGGACCTTTACGAGGCTCATTTATGTCCCCTGGGTGGTTATTTTTACCTCTCTGAGCACCAGGAGGGTGCCTCAGTAGCAGAGACGATGTGAGGCTTTCAACAATCAGTTTTTTTATTTTAAGTGGTTTATTTTGGTTAATCATGGACTCACAAGAAGTTGGAAAAACAGGGAGAGGTTGTGTGTGTCATCACCGCACTTCCCCCAACGGTGGCATCTTCTGTAACCATAGGACACTATCCGAAGCAGGATATCAACCTGGCACAACCCACTACCCTCGTCCTCAATCCTTACGGGGTTTCACCGGGGTTCGCGTGCATACACTGGAGAATTAACCTTTTAAAGATAAGTGATAGCACACGGGGATGGAACCATGACTCGGGGCTCTAAGTACCCACCAAAGGTCACGTTGACTCTGATGGTGGCCCATGTGGATGGGACCGGTGACAGCACCCCGGGGAGGCAGGAGAGACTTCTGGTGGTGAAAAGCCAGGTGGTGGGTTGCCCGCGCTGGGTATGGGGCACCCTCCCTTTTGGTTTTGGGGCTGTAATTAGATCAACCATTTCCCCTTTACGTTCCAGGCAGATTGATGTGGAATATTAAATTTTAGTGCCGTAGAGACCCTCTTTCTTGCTAGCTCCAGGAGGAGGTTGTTACTGTGGGGAAGGAGACAACGCAGCGTGTACATGTGTCACAGCGTGGACTCGTTGGCCGTGGATTCACTGCTGAGTTCACAGAGTCCTTACTTTCTAAAGGGATGGCATGGTGTCTCGTCCCCGCTTCCGTGACGGCGGTGTGGTCTTGGGGATTATCCGCTGGTTTGGGACCTCACTTCGGAATGCCTGTTTCCCTCTTCTTGCGCGGTTTGCCGCGGGTCTTGCTGGGAGAGTGGAGCCGCACACTGACCGCACAGTGGACCGCAGTCTCCGTGACATGGAACGCGACGGGCTGGCTCCCCTTCCTGCCTCTCGTGCGGTGAAGGGAGTGCGATTGGAGGTCGTCACTGACAGTGGTCGAGCATCGCCGGGTTGAGTAAGTCTCCATGAAGTCACCTTTCCCTGACAGCCAGCGTTCGGGTGGACCTGGCCACAGACAGGTGCACTTTATCTCCAAGAGCCGCATGACGGCAAGGGCAAGTCCCCGTTCCAGGGTTTGCACGCAGGCTGGCCAAGAATTCAGCCCAGTAGTCTTCGGTGTGAGGCTGGAGAGGCTCTCCTGAGTGCGGCATGCCGGAGGGCTTGCGGAAGAGCCTTTGTGGTGGGCGGACCCCTGAGCCAGGCTGGTTTACCGGCTCGCACCAGTGAGATGGGAGTCCCTGTCTCTCTGCCTCTGCTCCCTGCTCGTGTGCTGTCTCAAATCAGTCTTTAAAAAAAAAAAAAAAAATAGACCCATCTGTTGAAAGAAGGTGGATTAGTGGTTGCCTAGGACTGGGGGTTGGGGTGGTGCCTGGTGTGGTCACTCCCAGAGGGGGTGTGGGGCTCCTTTTGGGGACAGCGAGCGTGTTCTAGGACGACTTCCCGGAGGTGGTTGCTCGAAGCCGGGGATCTCCTCGAAGCAGCTGAATCGTGCGCTTCCCGTGAGGGGATCGCAAGGAGTGTGAGTCCTATGTCAACAAAACCGGGGAGGAGGTTTTTGTCCTTTGCTTTTGAACTTGTGACAGGGCCCTTCAAACACCCGCTGTGGTCTCCTGTGGCCGGAGCTCATTCTCGTGCCCTGGTGTAGATTTCAGCGTGGAGAGAACGTGCTGTTCACTGACCGTTTCCCGGAGGTGCGTCCCGTGTCTTGTGTCCGCACTGGCACGCCCCGGAGCCAGCCGTCCACGGGGAGCGGTGAAGACGTGGCTGGTCGCAGAGAGAGGGGGGCTGTCTTCTCTGTGTTGGTCCGATCCGCTTTCCTGCTCTCCTCTGACCGGCCTCCTCCCACAAACCAACGAACTGGCAAGAAACAGAACACAGGACGCCCGTGGAGCACGGCTGAGGGTGCCCCCGCTTCTGAGATGAGCGGAGCGTGTACGGGAGGGAAGGTAGACCCGCGCTCAGCCCCCCACCCTTTCCTGACAGCCAGCGTTCGGGTGGACCTGGCCACAGACAGACCCCGTAAGGCCTCGGTGGGACAGGCCAGACTGCGGAAAAAACTTGAAAAATCTAGTACCTCAGATCACCCTGAGGATCTTCGATGACACAGATGCAGGTGGTTTAGGAAGAATGCCGAGGACATCCGCAGCAGACGTGCTTCCCCAGTGATGACCTCTGTGTTGCTGTCCGTAAATCTGGTTGGAAACGATCAGAGGCCCCTGGTCACGAGCACGGCACACTCTTTCTCCGTCTGTACCCTTAGCTAAACAAGCAGCACGCTTCTGGTGAAAAATCTGTTCCTAAAACAAGCTTCTGATACCCCGATGGTCACTTAACGGTTTCCTCCCGGTCCGCGCCGGTGCCATGAGCTCCGTCGCATGGGCTCTGCTTCTGCGGAGAAGGCAGTGACGGCCGTTGCTGATCTGGTTAAATGCAAGCTTTCAGGGGTCGAGTCTCCTGGAGAAAGGTGGCATTACAGCTGTCTTCGGTGTTCTGTGACCTGCGTGGGAACACAGGCCGTGAGCCCGAAGCGCTACAGATTGTTGCAAGGGCGGGTGGAAGCAGAGGGGCCGGGGATGGAGATGTGGGGAAGGAGGGCCCGCTGCCCTTGGCGGTGTCTGAGTCGAATTTGCGGGGGGAGATTTCTTGGTGACTTCCTGTGCCAAAACCCAAGTGGCCTGTCCTGCCTCTGACCTCGGCTGTCTCAGCGGTGGCTTGGTCCACGTGTCCTGCTTCATGGGTTGGTCCACGTGTCCTGCTGCGTTCCTAGTGCTGGGGGCCCGTCTCCGGGTGGACACCTGGGCCTGAACTTTGGGGGGGGAGGAGGAATGTCCGGGAGACCTGAGGGGAGCCCAGGGGAGCCTCTGGCCCGTCCATGTTTCGGGGTCTGCCCTCCACGGGGCCGTGACCTTGACACTGTACGCACTTCCTGTAGGAGGGATGCAGAGTGTTGGAAAGACTCTCTGTGGTCCAGTCGGGGAAGCTGAGCCCAGGGTGCCGCGGTCCCTGGTCTGCGGCTCTGAGCGGTGGAGCACAGCGGCGGGCGGCGGCAGGCCGGGGTGCGGTGGTTTCAGAGCCTGTGTGCTCTACGGGGCGCCCCCGCATTTCCCCACCCCGGGGGGGTTCCCCCGCTTCCCGGCCCTTACCCGGTCTTTCCTTCTGCCGGCCCCCCCCCCCCCCCCCCCGAGGCTGGGGCTGGGTGCCTGGGAACGCGGAAAATGACCGCGTCGGATTCCAGAAGCTTCTCTGAGCCCAGGCTTGGGATAGGCTTGCTCAGGCACGGGCTGCGTTTCGCCGACCACCTCCTTTTGGACAGCCTGTGAGCTAAGAATGGTTTTACATTTTTAAATGGCCACAAAAAATAATAGTTTGTGACACCTGACTAGGATGTAAAATTTAGATGTCGGTCCCCAGAGTTTTCTTGGGACACAGCCACGCGCGTTCATGGATGGTTCCCTCCATGCCTGCAAACAGCACGGCCGCAGAGAGCCTCTGGCCCTGGCAGGCCTGGAGCATTTGCCGTCTGGCCCTTGGCGGAGCACTTGCGCAGCCCTACTTGTCTCACCTCCCTCCTGTGCCCTGCGTTGTCCCCTCTCCCCCGACCCCTTCCTCGTGTGTGCCTATTTCCATCTCACCTGCTTCCCGGAGCCCGGTTCTCCACAGTTAGAGACTCGCTTGTTGGGTGTGAACCTTCTCCCAGTGAGTGCTCCTAGTCCTGGGAGTGGGCATACCTACCTCACACCTACGCTGGTGCTTCGGCGTTGGAAAGGGGCGGTGCCGGCTTTGTCAGAAGGGAGCAGGGCGGATGGAGAAGACGAGGGGAGGGGGTGCCCCTGCGTGTGGCGGGAGAGGGGAGTTGGATCAGAACTGAGCTCGTCTGTTGCCTGCGTTTTCTGCATTTTTGCTCCGCGCCCCAGAAGTGGGGAGAGTTCTTGGGCCAAGTCCTCCGCCAGCCGCTCTGTGGGAACGGCCAGTTTCCAGGACCCGCCTCACCTGAAGGTGTGTTTGCTCCTCCCCTCGCCCCTCCAGGAGCAGGGTGACGGGTGGTGACACGCTGGGTCCCAGTGCCGTTGTTAGGCGGGGCCGCAGCTGGGAAGGGGCAGAGTCCATGTTTGGCGGGGACAGTCCTCCAGCCCCCCCGGTGCTTGACCGCGTTCCGGTATGTTCTCTGGCACCGGCTTCCGTACAAGGGTGACAGCCACTCCTTGTCTTTCTCCCCGCGGTTCTGCACGGTTGCTTCTCGTAAGGCTTCGGCGCAGGGGACCGCTAGCGAGGAGCGTGGCACTCAGTGCATCTCGCCGGAAGCAGCTGGTCTCCCGCCCTCGGGGGAAACGCCACGTTGCCCCGCAACCGCCCCCACAGACACTGGAGACGCACAGCCTCATGCTCTGCACGTGTCCCAGCGAGTTGTCCTACTCCCCTGTTTTTCGTGGCCGATTTGCGTCTCACTCAAGTTCGCAACCTTGACGAGACCATTGTAGACTAGCTGGCGGCTTGACCATGGTTTTCCAGCTTTGTTTCTGGGAGAAAAACGTTTCTGAGTGAGAACCCACGATAGTTTGGACTCTGTCCCGTTCGTGATCGGGAGGCTGCTCGAATTTCCAGCTTTCGTCGTTGAACTTGCTTGTGATGCCCGTTGCGGGGAGGCAAAGGTTGTGTCAGCTCCGGTACCTTCCGCGAGTGGCTGGCCTGCTGGGTGAGATCTCTTGTGGGCTCTTGCTTGGCCTCTCAGAGCCTAGTCGGCCTGTGCTCCAGGCGTCCGGCTGTTCTGGCTGGGGAGCGGCCGGCAGAGGTGGCCGGAGAAGGGAGGAAACGTTAGCTAGAACTGAAAATTCAGCAGCCGGACAGCCCAGATAATTTTTCATACTAACCTACTTTAAGACCGCGGCAGAATGGAAAATCTCTGGTCTCTCTTGCCCTTCTCTGGCGAGGTCTAAAAATAAGTCAGCGGGGAGATGGGCATGAGGCCCTTTGATCTCCTTGGCCTGGGAGAGGTTTTGGTCGGAGCCGAGGCTGGAAGGGACTTGGTGTTCTTCCGTGAGCCTTCGGGCGGGTGGACTTGACGGGTGGGGCCGACGACCAGAACTGTCCCTCGCCAGTGAACCTCCTGATCTGTCCCCGGTTTCCATTGCTTCAGCTTCTCCCAGCGCTCTGTCCCCACACCCTCCTTCCCGCACGTCCAGGCTGGGATGTGTGCGCGGATGGTCCCGGCAGGATGCGAGGCGCTCTGAGGCCGTGGGCCGCCCTGCTTGACTTGGGAGCCAGCCGTGTAGGGCCTCCGGCTGTAGGGTAGGGAGCACACGCTCCAATCCCCTGAGGGTCTGCGGTGTAGACGGACAGCACGCCCGCAGGCTGCGAGGTCGTTTCCAGCGCAGCATCCCCAGTCCCCGGGCCTTCCGGAGCGGTGGCTGAGCGCTGAGGAGAGGGCCAGGCTGGGGAGCATGGCCGGGAAGGGGCGCGTCCTCACGAGGGAGGAGAGAGCTGACAGATTGCTTCCTCTGAAAAGTCGGAGGGGGGGGTCCTGACTCGAAGCGGATGCCCGACACCAGCTCAGCTCTCCGACCACACTTGGGGACAGACGGGCTGCACCGGGGGACGTGGTGGCCGTGGTGGCCATGGCCAGTTCTCGTCCTCTTCCTTCATGCCGACCCGGATCACCGCCGCGGCTCCGAATCTGAGTGGCGTGCGCTTAACCCCCTTCGGATGAGGTGGTGTCCGAAGAAGGTTGTTTGCTCTGTACCTGGGCTATTTCTTAAAAATCAGGGGACCGGGCGTACGTGGAGGCAGAGCAGGACTGTGTGAGGTCGGGCTGACCCTCCGCCGCTGTCCGGTAGAGCTCTCTTCCCCGACGGAAATGTCACATCTCTGCATCTCGTGGACGGCCTGCGCACCTGGCTGACGGTCTCCCGGGCGAGCCACGTGTGGCTACGGACTGTGTGGGCTTCTCGTGGCTTATATAGCGTGTAAGGAGGACAGTCTGACCGCATGCTCTGGGTGCGGTCCCTGTGCTGAGGCTGAAGGGACCAAGACCGACGTGGGGCAGAGACGGTCCAGTGCCCGTGGCCCCGCAAACCAGAGCGGGGCTCCCCGTGTGGCACCCGCCCCCACTTCCCGCTGCTGGCTGGTTCTGCTGTGAAGGACGGGTGGTCTGGGACGGGGGTTTCTCCTTGCGCTACGGTGGGGAGGCCGGTCTGCACCTCGGGCATCCGTGGGGAGTTGTGCCGGGACTGTGTCTGCCCGACAGCAGTGCGCAGGCGAGGGTGGCCTCCTCCGGTTCAGGGAGCGCTGGGGGGCTCCACGCGGAAACACGGTGTCCCCCATTGTTCCCACGGCCCGGCCCCGTCTGTGCCTGGCGACTCGCATCACAGCCTGCGTCGTCTCTGTTGACGGTCAGCCTCGAAGAGGGAAGAGATCATCTCAGAGTTTCCGCTGTGAGTGAGCTTTGTTATGTGCTGAAAACGTGGCTTTAATTGTGGGAGCTCAGCGGGGGTTCCCGTGGTTTGGGACCGATTAAATACCGCAGGTTCCGTGAGGAAAGACCCCCTCTCCCCGCCGAGCACCGCACACGCGTCACTCGCCCGTAGCCCTGGAAACACAAACAGAGCTTGACGGGGGAATCCACAAACCCCTTTGCTCGGTCTGCTGGCTTCGTGCCCTGTTTCCGTTTGCCTACGCATCACCCGTCTTCAACGAAAGTCGCGTGCTCGCTGCCTTGACGCTCTCACCCCTGCACACCTGGACCCCTCGCAGTCAGGTCTGCCCCCCTTGGAAGAACCAGTCCCCCTCCTTGGAAGAAGCCGTCCTTCCCAGATGCCTGTGGATGTGGGATCGTGCAACCCCCACCTCTTCCAGCCCCTGTGCCCCACCCGGCCCCGCCCTGCCTCCCCCACTCCCCTCTGTCTCCATCTGGCTGCTGAGGGGACCCTCCCCACACCCCCCTGAGCACCAGCGGCTGAGCACCCGGCGTGCGGACAGACACTAAAGAGTTCCCATGAGGAGATGCCATGTTCGGAGTCCTCGTGCCCCACGCTCGGAACGGTCTGGCTTCCGTATTTGCCCCGTTTGCGTAGACCAGGATCCTGAATCTTTTTTTTCACACTTGCACCCGCCTGAGCTGTCCGTTGGCACTGCGGACGCTTGTCAGAATCACGTTTTCAAGTGCATTTCAAAAACTCGGCGTGCAGAGGAAGTGATTAAAAGTCAACACAATATTAAAACCAAAATTTATTCGTTTAATGGTAAAATGTGTCCCCCCCCAATTCCTTTTCTCATCGTGGTAAATTGTGAAGCAAGTAAAATGGACCGTTTTCACCGTTTTCAAGGGTCTGGTTCAGCAGCAGCACGTCCGTTCTCATTGTTGTCAACCTCCGCACGGCCCACGTCCAGAACTTCATGTCTTTGCCAGCGGAAACAGTCCCCAGGAGACATCTCCTCCCCTCCTCTCCCTGGTTGCCGAAACCCACCGTTCTGCGGTCTATACGGACGTGTCTCCTCCTGGAAGTGACGGCGTCTGTCCTTGCGTGCATGGCTGCTTTCACGGGCAGAACGTCCTCCAGGTTCACCCACGTCGCGGCAGGCGTCGGCAGGTCCTTCCTGTCTGAAGCCGAGAACAGTGCACGTGTGTGTGGACCGCATCCCGTCCGTCCGTCCTTCCGTGCGGAGACGCCCGAGTTGCTCACATTTTGCCACCGCAAGTCACGCTGCTGTGCGCGCGGGAGGGCTCGCGTCTCTGCGAGATCCGCTTGCCGTTCTGTAATACGGTCTTTTCAGATATTGTCAGTAACACCGTGGAGCAGTGGCTTTCACTCCTGTCCTTTCGCCGTCGTGGGGAGGGTCAGCGGTATTTGAACATCTCCAGGGTCTGTGGATTCCACGGAGGCCTGTCCACGGCCTTCCTCGCGGACTGCAGTAAAGGTTCGTGGCGGTAAGGTTGTGGCTGGCTCTCCTAGTTCACTCGTGTCCCGGGACATTGAAGACAGGACCTGAGGGGTCAGGAAAAGGGGGTGCCTGGCCAAGGACCACCATGTGCAGAGCCGCAGCGTCGAGGAGCAGAGGTGGACAGATCAGGGCCAGGACTCTGGACTCTGTCCGTCCGGAAGTCCATGCTCGTCCTCCGAGGATCTGGTGGCGTTGGTGGAGAGGAACGGCCCGTCTGTCCGTCGCGGCAGGCGCTGGCTGCTCTGTGCACGGTGGCCGGGAGGGAGTCAGTGAGGGCAGTGGGCCGTCCGAGCCTGGTAGAGGACGGCGTTCATTACGGACAAAACTCCCTGGGCGTTTGTGACAGAAATCACGAAACCCCACAAGGAGGTCCTTTCCTTGCCTCTTCTCTCGTTCCGTGGAAACCCGTGACGCTGCGTGTCCTTGTAACACCTTTCTGTTCCCGCCTTAACCTGTACTTGTTTCTGGGCTCTTCCTGAGTGTCCGTTAGACGGACGTCACAAACGGAGCTTGCTTGCTTTGGCTGTTTAAAACGTTCCCCCGGACTGCTGAGATGAGCGCGTGTGTGTCGTGTCCTGCGCGGCGAGGTGTTGGAGCGGCTTCCGCGATAAGTATCCGTCCCTGTAAGCGCATGTCTGCATCGTGACCGTGGATACCGTGCGGGACCGTCTCCACCGCCCGCCGCCGTTCCTGGGCCTTCCCTCGCGGCCCCAGACACTGTGCGGTGGCTCAAGAAGGCGACCGTTTTGCTGAGGTTGACATTACGGGGTTTTGCTTTTAAAAAGGGAATTCTCTGCATTTTCGTGGAAACGTTGTAGAGTCTCCCGAGTGGGGTTTGGCCTTTGGTTCCGTCCCGTTGAAGAGGAGATTGTGAACTGGAGAAAATCGTCTGTTTCGTCTGTAAGAAAAGCGTATGTTTGGTGTGGAAAGTGTACGTGACACATAAGACCATACCCGCTTGGGCAGCGAACACGTCGTTACGTTAGTCTGATATTTTTGTTTCTTCCTTTAGTTCCGAGACAGCAGAGAGCCGCGGGGACGCTGATGCTCGCGCGGGCAGCCTGGGGCGGGGCAGAGGGAGAGAATCTGCAGCGGATGCCCCGCGGTCGGGAAGCCGGCGGGGGTGGGTCCCACCGCCCTGGGCTCATGAGAGCCAGATTCGAGATGCTCCACGGACGGAAGCCCCCGTGCGCCCCGAGTCAAGTGCTTGGACGTGCGTGATGCTCTCAGTGTCTTGTTTTTGTGCGGAGAAAATAATTTTTCCCAGGAAGGTTGGGGTTTAAACAAGGCTAACACCGAATGAAGGACACAGTGTCTTAGATTTATTTTTCCTCGTTCGGCTGAGACGATCGAACGCTTCAGCATTTGGTGATGCACACGGAGACGCTCCTGCCTCACGTTCCCTGCTGGTCGTGTTCCCGGCGACAGGACAAGACGATGCGTGCAGCCTCTGGCCACAGTTCACCATGGTGGCGCGGCGGGGGGGGTGTGTGTGTATGAGAGAGCGAGAGAGAGCGCGGGCGACCACAGTCTCTTTGTCAGACCGGTGACCCCCTCGCCCCCCCGGCCAGAAGTCTGGTTCCGTGCGCCGGAGTGAACTTCTCTCCGCTCATTTTGGGGCAGGAGGCAGATGGGAGCTCGAAACAAGCAAAGAGAAAGAGCAGAGTCGATGGCGTGTCTCGCGGAGACAAAATCTGCATTTTCCCTTGTGTTTTCGAACCCATCCAAGCCGGAGGCCGACCTCAGAAGGAATCAGTATAGAGCTGGGGGAGATACTGCGGACGGTAGGGTCAGGTCTCTCCCTTTCGTTGATGTGCAAACTGCAGGGGTGAGTGGGGCAGGGGGGGTGGAGGGTCGTCGCTGGACGCAGAGCATGGCCACGATGGCAGTCTGGGGTTCGGAGCCCGGGGCTGGCTCGTCTACACCGGTGGGCAGCCCTTGTGTGCGGAGGGCCGGATGGTAGCCACGGTAGCCTGTGCTGGTGGGGCCGTGTTCGGGGCCTCCCTTGAACCCTGCCTTGTGCTAAGGCAGGCCTAGGTGCTCTGTCAACAGATGACTGTGTGGCACAGTCCGAGGAAAATTCCACTTCCGGCCACTGGAATTTGAATTTCCTATAATTTTCTTGTCTCCTGAAAGATTAGTTCTCTTGATTTGTTCCCTCACCAACCATTTAAAAAACTGTAAAAAATAAAACAACAACAAAAAGCCACCTTAGCCTGTGGGCTGGATCTGCCCCACGCGCCGTAGTCTCCTGCCCTCTGGTCCGCAGCGTGTGGACTGTACAGATCTGAGTTCTTGAGAGGGCACGTGGCAGGGGCGCCTGGGTGGCTCAGTTGGTTAAGCAGCTGCCTTCGGCTCAGGTCACGATTCCAGAGTCCTGAGATCGAGTCCCGCATCAGGCTGCTCAGCGAGGAGCCTCCTCCTCCCTCTCTCACTCTCTTGTGTTCCCTGTCTCGCTGCGTCTGTCAAGTAAAGAAAATCTTTAAAAATAATAACAATAATAAAAATAGCGCACGTGGCTCCTGGTTCTTTTCCACAGCGTTCTCTCTCTCTCTGTGTTTTCTAGACGTGCATTGCATTCCCTGACCTTGTCCAGAGATGGTGGGTTTGCTTTCACTCGTGTTGTGGGAGCGCTGTGGCATTTCTGTGGGGTTCTGTGTCTCTGTTGGTCCTTGGATTAATTCGTTCAGTGACCATTGCTTTGTAGCTAAATCCGTGCACGCCCCCAGCTTGGCGGTGGTGAGAATCGGGGCTTAGAGTTGCTTCCTGTCGTCCTGCAGTTGGTAGACCAGTGGGGGGTAGGTACTGAAGGATGTTTGCAGATCATGATGTTTGCAGACCCAGGTGGTTTCCTGGCATTGGGGGAGCTGCCCTGCTCTGGAGGTTACAAGGGCCCTTCCAGGGGATGGAACCAGAGAGAGCTGAGACCTGGAGATCGGGGGTGGCTTATCGTGGGCCAGGAGCCGGTGAACCATCCCAGGCAGTCCCTGATTGAGAAGTGGCCGGGGGGGTGGTCCACGCTTCCCTGTGCGATCTCCATGGTTCGGGTGGAATCTTAGCCAAAGTTCAGGTTTTTGAAGAATGACCAGCTCAGCGCCCCCTCTGAAGAAGTGGTCCCTTTTCCTGAGATACCATCGTTTATTTTTCTTGGGGGAGAGGAATTAGTTACCAAAAAGGACCAGAGACACGTTAGCCCGTATTTAGTCGCCGATCTTAACTCTGCATTAAAAATTTTTTTTGGATATGTTGGTTCATCTTTGTCCGGGTCAGCAAACTTTTGCATAAAGGGCCAGATGGTCCGTATTTTGGTCTTCCAGGACCATATGGGATATGGACACCGTATGGGCAGAGCGGTCATTGATTTCGTGTCAATACATTCACACGGTCGTGCCGCTGATCACCCAGCCGTTGCGGTCTTGCCCAGTGAGGCTGTGTATGCCTCGAACGACATCCTCCCCGCTCCTCCCTGCAGCCCCTGGCAGCCCCCTCTGCTCTCCGTGACTTTGACTCCAGGGCCTTGCAGGGAGGGGAACCACACAGTGTTCGGCCTTCACGACTGGCCTCTTTCCCTCTGTCTCGTGTCGGCAAGGTTCCTCCGCGTTGCGGCGGGTTTCGGGACTCCTTGCTCCCCGAGGGCTGAACCCTGCTCCGCGGCATGCGGAGACCCATGGGCAAGTATTGGGAAAGTAAATTTTCTTGGGTTACTTGGAGTCCTCTTTAGCTCACGTAGTTGGCCAGGAGTTTTCCTCGTTGAAGGCAGTCCTGGGGGCACACAGGGTTCCCTTAATGAAGAGCGAGGAGTTGTCCTGAGGCTTGGACCTCATGAGATCATGAAATACAAACGGAAGGGCTTCCGCATCTTGGGCGAAGGGGGGTGTCTGTCCAGACTCCCAAGAAGAGGGAGGCTTGAGAACGCGGTGCGAGCCGCCCCTCCAGAATTCGGCAGTCTAGCCCTAGCCTAGCCCTGGCCGGTGGGATCTGACCCCCATCCTGAGTGGGTCCGTCAGAGCAGACACTTGGGAATGAGGGGAAGCTCGCAGGAAGCGCGGGGGGGCAGCTCTTGGGATCAGCACCTGCTGGGGCTGGGGCAGGCCAGACTGGACAGGAGAAGCGGGGCTGCCCTAAAGGAACAGGGCGCAGGGGGTGGCCCAGCAGAGCTGTCCTGACTCAAGTCTCGGGGCCTTTCTCAGCCCCACCCCCAGTGGGGCCAGGCTTCAGGGGAACAGAGCTCCTGGCACGTGGGGGGTGGGAGAACGCCCGGAAGGGGGGTCCTGGCAGGGCAGGACAGCACCGTCCCGGTGAAACGGGTTGCTGACCGTCCCCGAAACTGGCGCAGCAGAATGGAGTCATGTCTGAAGGTGGCGCCCGCGTAGTGGGGTCGCTACGAGTGACGTCCACAGGTGGCGCACAGGGAGTGGCGTCACTGAGTGTGATGTTCTCAGGTGGTGCCCACGGAGTGGAGACACTGCGTCTGACGTCAGCAGGTGGCACGTGGAGGGGGTCACTGCGTGTGACGTCTGCGGGTGGCGCCCACGTAGTGGGGTCGCTGGTGACTGATGTTGGCAGGTGGCGCATGCGGAGTGGCATCACTGCGTGTGACGTACGCAGGTGGCACCCGCGGAGTGGGGACGTCTAACGTACACAGGTACCGCATGCGGAGTAGCGTTACTGCGTGTGAAGTCCACAGGTGGCGCATGCGTAGTGGAGACGCTGTGTGTGATGGTCGCAGGTGGTGCACGGGGAGTGCGGTTGCTGCCTGTGATGTGTACAGGTGGCGCACCCGTAGTGGAGTCGCTGCGAGTGACGTCCTCAGGTGGCGCCATTGTGTGTGACGTCCTCAGGTGGTGCATGCGGAGTGCTGTCACTGTGACGTCCTCAGGTGGCGCCCGTGGAGTGGGGTCGCTGCGTGTGACGTCAGCACGTGGTACGTGGAGTGGTTCGCTGCGTGTGACGTCAGCACGTGGTACGTGGAGTGGTTCGCTGCGTGTGACGTCTGCAGGAGGCGCATGCGGAGTGGGGTCGCTGCGAGTGACGTCTGCAGGGGGCGCACACAGAGTGGCGTCACTGCGTGTGACGTCCTTAGGTGGCGCCCGTGGAGTGGGGTCGCTCTGTGTGATGTCAGTACGTGGTACGTGGAGTGGTTCGCTGCGTGTGACGCCTGCAGGAGGCGCATGCGAAGTGGGGATGCTGCATGTGACGTTCTTAGGTGGCGCCGGTGGAGTGGAATCGCTGCGCGTGAAGTCTGCAGGTGGCGCCCGTGGAGTGGGGTTATTGCTTGTGACGTCTGCAGGTGGCGCTTGTGAAGTAGCGTCACTGCATGTGACGTTCTCAGGTGGTGCCCACAGAGTGGGGACGCTGCGTGTGACGTCAGCAGGTGGCATGCGGATTGGGTCGCTGCGTGTGACGTCTGTAGGTGGCGCATGCAGAGTGGAGACGCTGTGTGTAATGGTCGCAGGTGGTGCGCGGGGAGTGCGGTTGCTGCCTGTGATGTGTACAGGTGGCGCACCCATAGTGGGGTCGCTGCGAGTGACATCCTCAGGTGGTGTCATTGTGTGTGACGTCCCTTGGTGACACCCGCATAGTGGGGATGCTCCGTGTGACGTCCTCAGGTGGCGCACGTGGAGTGGCGTCAGTGCATGTGACGTCCTTGGGTGGCGCCCGTGGAGTGGGGTCGCTGCATGTGACGTCAACACGTGGTACGTGGAGTGGTTCGCTGCGTTTGACGTCTGCAGGTGGTGCTTGCGGAGTGGGGATGCTGTGTGTGACGTTCTTAGGTGGCGCCCACAGAGTGGGGTCGCTGCAAGTGACATCTGCAGGGGGCACTCAGAGTGGCGTCACTGCGTGTGACATTCTCAGATGGCGCCCCGTAGAGAGGGGACACTGCGTCTGACGTCCGCAGGTGGCACCCGTGTGGTGGGGTCGCTGTGTGTGACGTCTGCAGATGGCGCATGCGGAGTGGGGTTGTTGCGTGTGACGTCCTCAGGTGCCGTCCGCGGAATGGGGTCACTGCGAGTGACGTCTGTAGGTGGCGCACGTGGAGTGGCGTCACTGCATGTGACATTCACAGGTGGAACCCGCAAAGTGGGGACACTGATGTCCGCAGGTGATGCGCGCGGAGTGGCATCACTGCGTGTGACGTCCTCAGGTGGCTCCCGTGGAGTGGGGACACTGTTAACAGTAGGTGGCACGTGGAGTGGGTCACTGCGAGTGACGTCTGCAGGTGGGGCACAGGGTGTGGTGTCACTGTGATGTACTCAGGTGGCGCTCTCGGAGTGCGGACGCTGCATCTAACGGACGCAGGTAGCGCATGGTGAGTGGGGTCATTGCCTGTGAAGTCCGCAGGTGGCGCATGCGGAGTGGAAACGCTGTGTGTAATGTTCGCTGGTGGTGCACAGGAAGTGCGGTTGCTGCCTGTGATGTGTACAGGTGGCGCGCCTGTAGTGGGGTCGCTGTGAGTGACGTCTTCAGGTGGCGCCATTGTGTGTGACGTCCTCAGGTGGCGCCCGTGGAGTGGGGTCGCTGCGTGTGACGTCAGTACGTGGTACGTGGAGTGGTTCGCTGCGTGTGACGTCAGCACGTGGTACGTGGAGTGGTTCGCTGCCTGTGACGTTGCAGGTGGCGCCCGCGGAATGGGGTCGCTGCGAGTGACGTCTTAAGGGGGCGCACACAGAGTGGCGTCACTGCGTGTGACGTCCTTAGGTGGCGCCCGTGGAGTGGGGTCGCTCTGTGTGACGTCAGCATGTGGTACGTGGAGTGGTTCGCTGTGTGTGACGTCTGCAGGAGGCGCATGCGGGGTGGGGATGCTGTGTGTGACGTTTTAGGTGGCGGCGGCGGAGTGGGGTCGCTGCGTGTGACGTCTGCAGGTGTCGCCCGCAGAGTGGGGACACTACATGTGACGTCAGCAGGTGGCATGCGGATTGGGTCGCTGCGTGTGATGTCTGTAGGTGGCGCATGCGGAGTGGAGACGCTGTGTGTAATGGTCACAGGTGGTGCGCGGGGAGTGCGGTTGCTGCCTGTGATGTGTACAGGTGGCGCACCCATAGTGGGGTCGCTGCGAGTGACGTCCTCAGGTGGTGTCATTGTGTGTGACGTCCCTTGGTGACACCCGCATAGTGGGGACGCTCCGTGTGACGTCCTCAGGTGGCGCACGCGGAGTGGCGTCAGTGCGTGTGACGTCCTTGGGTGGCGCCCGTGGAGTGGGGTCGCTGCATGTGACGTCAACACGTGGTACGTGGAGTGGTTCGCTGCGTGTGACGTCTGCAGGTGGTGCTTGCGGAGTGGGGATGCTGTGTGTGACGTTCTTATGTGGCGCCTGCAGAGTGGGGTCGCTGCAAGTGACGTCTGCAGGGGGCGCTCACAGAGTGGCGTCACTGCGTGTGACGTTCTCAGATGGCGCCCCGTAGAGTGGGGACACTGCGTCTGACGTCCGCAGGTGGCGCCCGTGTGGTGGGGTCGCTGTGTGTGACGTCTGCAGATGGCGCATGCGGAGTGGGGTTGTTGCGTGTGACGTCCTCAGGTGCCGTCTGCGGAATGGGGGTAGCTGCGAGTGACGTCTGCAGGTGGCGCACGTGGAGTGGCGTCATTGCATGTGACATTCACAGGTGGCACCCGCAGAGTGGGGACACTGTGATGTCCGCAGGTGATGCGCGCGGAGTGGCGTCATTGCGTGTGACGTCCTCAGGTGGCGCCCGGGGAGTGGGGACGCTGCATCTAATGTACACAGGTAGTGCATGCAGAGTGACGTCACTGTGTGTGAAGTCCGCAGGTGGCGCGTGCAGAGTGGGGACACTGTGCGTGATGTTTGCAGGTGGTGCGTGGGGAGTGGGGTTGCTGCCTGTGATGTGTACAGGTGGCGCACCCGTGGTGGGGTCGCTGTGAGTGAGGTCTTCAGGTGGCGCCTGCGTAGTGGGGACGCTGTGAGTGACGTCCTCAGGTGGCGCCCGCGTAGTGGGGTTATTGCTTGTGACGTCTGCAGGAGGCGCGTGTGGATTAGCGTCACTGCGTGTGACGTTCTCAAGTGGCACCCGCAGAGTGGGGATGTTGCGTCTGACGTCAGTAGGTGGCACGTGGAGTGGGTCGCTGTGCGTGACGTCTGCAGGTGGCGCCCATGTGGTGGGGTTGCTGCGTGTGACGTCTGCAGGTGGCGCATGTGGAGTGGGGATGCTGTGTGTGACGTTCTTAGGTGGCGCCCGCAGAGTGGGGTCGCTGCAAGTGACGTCTGCAGGGGGCGCACACAGAGTGGCATCATTGTGTGTGACGTCTTTAGGTGGCGCCTGCCTAGTGGGGGTCATTGCTTGTGATGTCTGCAGGTGGCGCGCGTGGAGTAGCGTCACTGTGTGTGACGTTCTCAGGTGGCGCCCGCAGAGTGGGGACGCTGCGTCTGACGTCCGCGGGTGGCACCCGTGTGGTGGGGTCACTGTGTGTGACGTTCTCAGGTGGCACTCGCGGAGTGGGGACGCTGCATCTAACGGACGCAGGTAGCGCATGCGGAGTGGTGTCACTGCCTGTGAAGACCGCAGGTGGTGCATGTGGAGTGGATACGCTGTGTGTAATGTTCGCAGGTGGTGCGCGGGTAGTGGGGTTGCTGCCTGTGATGTGTACAGGTGGCGCACCCGTAGTGGGGTCGCTGTGAGCGACGTCCTCAGGTGGCGCCCACGTAGTGGGGATGCTGCGTGTGACGTCCTTAGGTGGCGCCCGTGAAGTGGAGTCGCTGCGTGTCACGTCAGCACGTGGTACGTGGAGTGGTTCGCTGCGTGTTACCTCTGCAGGTGGCGCATGCGGAGTGGGGATGCTGCATGTGACGTTCGTAGATGGCGCCCGCGGAGTGGGGTCGCTGTGAGTGACGTCTGCAGGAGGCGTACACAGAGTGGCATCACTGCGCGTGACGTCTGCAGGTGGCGCGCGTGGAGTAGCATCACTGCGTGTGACGTTTTCAGGTGGTGCCCGCAGAGTGGGGATGCTGCGTCTGACATCAGCAGGTGGTGCCCTTGTGGTGGGGTCCCTGTGTGTGATGTCTGCAGGTGACACCCGTGTGGTGGGGTCTGTGTGTGACGTCTGCTGGTGGCGCCCGCGGAGTGGGGACGCTGCGTCTAAAGTACACAGGTAGCGCATGCAGAGTGGCGTCACTGCGTGTGAAGTCCGCAGGTGGCGCATGTGGAGTGGGGACACTGTGATGTTCGGAGGTGGTGCACGGGGAGTCGGGTTGCTGCCTGTGATATGTACAGGTGGCGCACCCATAGTGGGGTCGCTGCGAGTGATGTCTTCAGGTGGCGCCATTGTGTGTGATGTTCTCAGGTGGTGCCCGTGGAATGGGGTCGTTGCGCGTGACGTCTTAAGGGGGCGCACACAGAGTGGCGTCACTGCGTGTGACGTCCTTAGGTGGCGCCCGTGGAGTGGGTCGCTCTGTGTGACGTCAGCACGTGGTACGTGGAGTGGTTCGCTGCGTGTGACGTGTGCAGGAGGCGCATGCGGGGTGGGGATGCTGTGTGTGACGTCTGCAGGGGGCGCACACAGTGGCGTCATTGTGTGTGACGTCTGCAGGTGGCACGCGGATTGGGTCTCTGCGTGTGATGTTTGTAGGTGGCGCACGCGCAGTGGGGGGGTCGCTGCGTGTGACGTCAGCAGGTGGCGCCCGCAGAGTTGGAACGCTGCGTGTGACGTTCGGAGTGGGGACGCTGCGCGTGACGTCCGCAGGTGGTACGCTGAGTGGGGACGCTGTGTGTGACGTCCTCTGGTGGCTCTCACGCAGATGGGGTCTCTGCATGTGCCGTCCACAGGTCCTTCACGTGGAGTGGGGTCGCTGCTTGTGACGTGTACAGGTGGCGCCTGGCGAGCGGGGATGCTGTGTGATGTCCGCAGGTGGCGGGCGGGGAGTGGGGTCACTGCGTGTGACACTATGTGGGACGCTGGCGGGACGCCCACAGGGGAGTGCGCGGCGTAGGGACCCTGTGGGGGGGGGCTTGCAGGAGGCCTGCAGGCCGGGGGCGGGGTGCTGCCCCGCGGAGCTAGCCAGGTCTCCGTGTGCCTCGGCCACAGCCCCCCTGGTTCACGGGGCTGCCCCCGGCCGCCTGTTGTGCCCTCTGCGGCAGTTCGCGAATAGTGGGAAGCAGGTAGGAGGCTCAGCGTGTGAACCCGGCAGAGAATCTGCCTGCCAGGTACGCCCCCTTGTCCAAACACAGGAGACTGGTTTGGGTCTCCCAACGCAGCAAGCACAACCCGCGACAGAGGAGAAAACCTCATGGGTGTGGGGGGAGCGTGTATGAATTCCTCCGTTCGCAGCGAGAAAGGCAGTTTTAAAGAACCGCTGGCGCAAGTGTCGGGTTCGTGGTGGACGCGTTTCGCAGGGATTGTGTGTTGATGCGCAGGACGTAATTTTCACGGAGCGCAGGCTCCGCTCTCATTTTCCCCTTCCCTCTTGTTGAAGGAAGCGGCCCCTGGGTCTGCGTGGCATCGTGCAGGACACCAAAGGACATCGTGCAGGATTTGCTTTCATGATGGTTTTTCTTTTCTGTTTGAGTTTGCCTGCTTCTCAGATATTGGCAAGAATTGGGAGTTTCCTTAAATTTTTGCCAGCACAATTTAAAAGCAATTAAAGCAAATTTGGTTATTATATTCGAGATTATTGTCTGGGTAAATTATAGTTTAAAATTTAATTTATACTGAATTCTGCACAGACCACATCACACATTCTTATGTTTTTAAGTTATCCACAGCTTTGACGCTTAAAAACTGGGTTCTTTTTTTAAAAGTACTGCGTGTTTCTTTTTAAATTTTTCTTGTCTGTTCAAAAATATTTATATTTCTTTTTCAAAATAAGGTGAGAAAATCCTTTTGGCCTGTCAACTTGAAGGAATTGTATTTGTCTTTCCATTGTAAATTGTCACTTGTCTGGATTGACTTGAACCTGTGGAATCTTAAAATGTAACAGGAGGAGGACATTTCTAGCTTTTCTTCCCCAAAGTACATGTGTTTAAATGACACAGTTTACGTTTTGCTGTAACTCCCCTCTTTCGTTACACTTTTGGACGTGTTCGGTTAGAATGGGCTCTCCTTCCGGAGCAGAGGACCCCACGTAAGGATCTGAATGTCACTCGTGGTGAAAGCGTTTCCCTGGGGCTGTTTGTCAGGTGGTACCAGGTCAGCGGCACGTAATCCTGAAGCAGCGATGGCTGTGTTTGTGCGGGGACGTGTCCCCGTGTCAGGGCAGAGGGCGTGAGGTACAGGAGAGCCATGAGGGGATCAGGATCCTGCAGATGCAGCCAGACATCCCTTTTCCTGGTCTTCCCCTACTTCTGGACGCCAGGTCTGTGGATCCCCACGTCTGAGCTGGTGCCATGTCCTGAGTGCAGATGTCATGTGTCCTCTTCTCAGAATCTTCCACGCTCTGCAGAGCATGGGGCCTTGTCATCTACTGTCCCTAAACGTCTGTGGGGCATTCTGTAGGCCCAGCACACCTGAGGAGTTCTCTGTTCCCTTCCCTTCTGTCCCGTGCTAGAATGGCGAGGCCTATAGCCTCGGCCATTGGTGTGGGAGTAGTAATAGCTTGGATTTCAGAAGGGTGCGTCCGGACGGTCAGGATGCAAGGCTCTGGGCTTCAGTGGAGTTCCGGATCTTGACTGTGCTGTTCTGCCTCTGTAGGCTTCTCCATCGGCACGCCCATGTGTCAGCCGCCGGCAGTTGAAGGACAGGACCCGTCTGGCTCATAACTCTCCTTTCTGTCTTTGCTTCGGGGAGCGCGTGGCTCTCTGGGAGTCACTCCTCAACCATGCTGCCTGCTGGAGTTTCTTAGGAGCTTTACAGACTTCCTGGTTCCTGATCCCTACTTCCATAGGGGCAGGTTAATTGGCCTAGGGGTCCTCCCCCCCAGTTTAAAAAATAATCACGTTTAGCGAACACTTACGGTGTAGGAGGGTTTTGTGGGGAACTGCGTGTTCACTCAGGGCATCCCATTGAGCTCGTGCTGCAGGGTGCCGTCATGCACGTGGAAATAGACCTGCCGAGAGAAGAGGCGCTGCGTCCAAACACATCCGTTTTTCTCATTGAACAGGGCACAGAGGCTCTGAAGGGAGGGGGCAGGATCGATCAGGAGCCTCCTTGCCTCTGCTTTTCCGGTTCAGGAATGGGAGAGAGATGGATGCCCACGCCCCGTCCTGGGCCAGGCACAGAACGTGGCAGAGCGTGCGGTAGCCGGCTTGGGGTGCCGCGAGAGAGTGCCACAGCCTGCGTGGCCCAAACAGACCTTTATTTCTGGCTGCCCCGGAGGCTAGGGGTCCGGGACCCAGGTGTCAGCGGGGGTGGTGGTGGTGGCGGCACTTTCTGCTGAGGCCTGTCTCCTTGGTTGTGTGTCTTCTCTCCGTTTGTCCTAGTCTCCTCTTAACGAAGACACCGGTCGTGCTGGGTTAGGACCTACCCCCGATGACCTCCTTTTTAACGTAATGACCCCGATGACGGCTCTGTTTCTAAGTAAGGTCGCACTCTGAGGTCCCGGGGGTCAGGGCTTCTTGTCCGCAGCAGAGGGGAACACGGGCGGCTCCTCACAGCGTAAAACGCGTAACAGTCGTGTTGAATACGTGAGTGCGGGTCTCTGTTCCGCAGTCTTTGGGGTGGTTTTCTTTCTTCCCTGCTCTCATCATCCTGCGTTCTTTCCTCTCCTGTCCAGCGTTTCGAAAACCTGTCCCTCTGGTCCTTAAGTGCATACAAATGGAATTCTAGGGACAGAAACGCTACAGCTAAGAGCTGTTCGTGTATGAGGGAGATGCATTAGGAGGACAGCTTTCGGGACCTTTCGTTTCCTTCTGAGTGAAAATCTTCAGTGAAAAGATACATTTCTCCTTTTTCAGATGTTGAGAAAATGCTGCTTTCACGTTCTGACCACAAAGAAGCCTCCGATTGTCTGGGATCCTCTGTGGCCCTTCTAACCAGTTATTTGGGGGAGGGGAGACCTTAAGGTCAGGGTGATTTCTTTTTTTTTTTTTTAATTTTTGTTTATTTATTTGACAGATCACGAGTAGGC
This sequence comes from Eira barbara, assembly GCA_020311275.1. Classification (NCBI taxonomy): domain Eukaryota; kingdom Metazoa; phylum Chordata; class Mammalia; order Carnivora; family Mustelidae; genus Eira; species Eira barbara. The sequence goes on along the minus strand of JAHRIG010000284.1, from coordinate 374,191 downwards.
AGAGAGGCAGGTGGCGGCTGGGGGGTGGGGGGAGAAGCAGGCTCCCCACTGAGCAGAGAGCCCGATGCGGGGCTCGATCCCAGGACCCTGAGATTATGACTTGAGCCGAAGGCAGAGGCTTAACCCACTGAGCCACCCAGGTGCCCCACGGTCACGGTGATTTTTTAAGGCAAACACGGACGGTCTTGCACACAGAAGACCCAAAATAAAGACAACTGACAGTTCAGTTTTTACATGATAGTTTGGAGCCGTGAAAGTCAGGGATGCGGAGTTACCGGGCCAGAATGATCGAGGAGGCAGAGGTTCAGATCGGGACGCCGGCTCTGTCTGTGGGTGTCCTACTGGGCCTGCTTTGACAGGAGAAGCACCCAGCAGGTCAGATTGGGTGTTCTGAGTGCCGATGCGCCCGATGCTGGGGACGTGGAAGGAGTGTGTGGCTGGGCCAGGGGACTGCGGTGGGTGCCGGCAGTGAGTCTCCGGGAGGTGAGAGGAAGGAGCTGTGCGGGAGCCTGTTGGCCCGCGCCGGGGTTTTCTCAGGCTGTCTTTTCTGCTCAGCCATCTCGTTGTGCTAAACACTGGCCTGGGAGACGCTGAGGCAGACATGGCGGGTGACAGTTCTTGTTCTTTGTGCTGATGGTGGGTTTTCCGTAGCAGAACCAAAGTCTGTGAAGTCGTTGTCCTCGTAAGGTCGTCATACGCTTCATTGGGTCGTGCTTCTCTCATTTAAAATCATTTACGTTTTTTGTTAATCAGTGTACAGTTACTTACTGGCCATGTGTTATCACACAGTTCCCTTCACGTGCTTTGTGCAAAACGGTGTTGGTTTCAGTCCGGGTCACGCTGTTGCGTGAGTCACACACACTGAGATGCACTTACTCTTGGCTCTTCTGGGCTTTGAAAGAAACAGCTGTTTGAGATGGGGGTCGCGGACCGTGCGGTCCATTCATCTAAAGTGTATGACTGGGGCGCCTGGTTGGCTCAGTGGGTTAAGCCTCTGCCTTCGGCCCAGGTCATGATCCCAGGGTCCTGGGATCGAGCCCCACATCGGGCTCTCTGCTCAACAGGGAGCCTGCTTCCCCCTCTCTGTCTGCTTCTCTGCCTACTTGTGATTTCTGTTAAATAAATGAATAAAATCTTAAAAAAAAAAAAAAGGCGCATGACTCAACGGTTTTTAACGTCCTAATGTTTTTGTTTTGCTTTTGTTTTCTTCTCTCCTTTGTTGCTGACATCGATGTGGTATTGTGATACCCGGAGTCCCTGTCGCATGTGGCTCCGGCAGCCGTCCCTGAGTGGGGTCCCCGGTTCCTGCCTTTACAGCACTTCATGGAACATTTTAAGCTGCTTCATGCTCAGTGCTCTGAAGAGGGCCCGGTGCTTGCTTGCACACTGTCGTCCCCTGTTTCTAGGACTCCCTTTTTCAGAGGCGGGACATGAGTTTGTGTCTTTTCACATCTCAGTATGGACGCCGACCTGCCTCCAGACAGCATTGCACTTGAGTTCTTAGCCCTGCTCCCGGCCACGGGACCTCCAGAGCCCTTGTCGTCTCGGGCGCTGTGTGGCCACCACTTGCGAAAGGGCTTTGCTTGGCGTGCCGTGCCCGTGCGAGCCGCGCTGGTTCTGTTAGTCTCCGGGAGACGGAGGAGCCTCCCAGTCCTCCGTGAGGAAGCGGGGTCACCCCGCGCCGATGGAGGTCTGTTCTGTTCTGAGAGTGAAGGAGGTGGGCAAAGGGTGTGCACGACCTGCCCTCCCGGGAATGTGCTCAGAGACGTGCACGTGTGCCTGCGGGCGTTTGGGAAGAAGTGTGCGTTCCCTGCGGGCACACGCAGCCTCAGGGCTGCCCCGTGCCCCTGATCGCCGCAAGGTCTTTGGGTATTTACGCCACCAGGGCCCTCCCACGGGAGTCACATGGACCTGGAGAGACAGGGCGTGCAGCTCTGAGAAACAGTTCTGGTTTTGGGAACATAACTGTGCATTATTCGATTTTGCCCCAGTGGTGTGACTTGGTCTGATGTCTCATGAGAATTAATAGTGCCGTGTGCAAGGCCGTGTTTTGTGTTTGGTGTCAAGCACTTCGTGTATTCTGTTTGGCCGCGAATAGCTTGCCTCTACCGTTTCGACTCCGGGAGCGCCTCTGTGCTGGTTACCGTGAGGGACTGTGTCCGGAGCAGTGTCTCGGGCCGCGGAGGGTCATTGCGATGTAGTCCGAGGCCCACCAGACACAGTGGCGGGACAGTCTCGGCGACCGAGATTGGGGGAGCGAGGGGGGGGACGCGTGGGCGTTGAAGGGTCGCACAGTGTGTCCCCCCGGCACTCCTCCGAGCGTAGCTCCTTGTCGTGCAGTGGCTGGAAAGCGATCGGCCCGACGTGGGCAGTGTGGGCGCTGCTGGCTCACACGTCCCGCCGCTAACACACGGTCGCACCTTGCTGTTAGAAACTGGTGACCGGAGCACACAGGTCGTGGGATTCTTCTGTCCTGTGAGGACGGAAGTCCACACTTTCGTGTTTTTCGGGCAGCTCGTAAGCACGTCTTACGGTGCTGATGGCGAGGCGGCACGTGAAGCTGTCACACTGTGGGCATAGGGCACAGTTTGTGTTTGGCCGGGGATCGGCACGGAGCAGCTCTGTCGGGCGACAGTTCCCTGTGAAGGTAAGTAAGTTGCACGTGGTACATGCAGGTAGTGATCATGGGGAGCTTCCACGGAATGCACCTGTAGGTGTCGGCCAGCAGCCTCCCGACCTCGGCCGTCAAGTCCGAGCACAGCGAATCCTCGCAAGGTGAGAGCACGTCCATCCTCCAGACGACCATCCCTGCCGCTGCGGAGCGTCTAACCTCCCCAGAAAGGGAACGGCGCTAGTGACATGACGTGGAGGTCAGCGACTCCTGACTGAATTTTGGTGACAGAGACAGCATGTTCCCGCCATTGGCTTGAAGCAGTGACTTTAACTCTCTCTTCTGGTGGCCGGACGAGAGCCATGTATGTCCCTCGAACGGAAACTGACGTGCAGAGGCTGTTCCGCAAAGACTTTGTGTTGTTTTGAATATTTCTAGAACGGTTTCGAGACTAAGTTACTGGTGTTTCTCTTTGGGTCTTGAAGCAATTACCGAGAAGTCATTCCACTAATTCCTTCCAAAGTCACCAGCGACCTTCCGTGTGATCATTTGGAATCTGATTCCAGTAGCTAACGTTTACCGAGTTGTTACCTCGAGCAGCGTGCCCATGTGGGAGTGGGGGCGGCACCCGAGGGATCTTGTTCATCCCCCTGGAGGCACCTGCTGTCCGGACGAGTCTGCGTGTGTCAGTGACAAGAACGTCCTGGCACCGCTGCTCGCGTGTCCGGAAGAGCTCGGTGTTACCGGTGGATTCGGTTCCCCCGGCGGATCACTCCCTGTGCTGTGTCGGCACAGAGCGGGCACCTCCCAGGTCCTTGAGTGCGTACACGGGTGGCATGGACGTGACCGTGGTCCGTGGCTGCGTCACAAAACGCTGCGGCTCTGTCGAGGATCCTTCATCCCTGACGTTTTGTCAACGGGGGCGGCCCGTGACGATTCCCCAAATACCGAGGCGTTCGGAGTCTTTTCAGGAGCGGTCATCTTCGTGGGTTTGGGCTGCTGAGACGAAGAACCAGAAACTGGCAGGGGGAGGGCTTCGGAGCAAGAGAAGGTACTTTCTCCCATTTCTAGAGTCCGGACGCCCAGTGTCATGGCACAGGCAGATTTCAGGGTCCGCTGAGCTGGCTTTCTGGGTCATAGACCACCGTCTTCTGCTTGGGCCCTCATGCGGTGACAGAGGCGAGGGAGCTTTCTGGGGAGCCTTTTGTACAGGCACTGGTGCGGTTATGAGGGCGCCACCTCATTAACTTACTACCTCTCAGAGGGCCCCACGCCCGGCACCGTTACACAGAGTGTCAGGTTTCAACATACGAATCTTGAGGGGACAGAAGCATCCAGTCCAGAGAGGTGACTTTGACGATGACCGGTCTGGCATGCTGTTTCCTGAGACAGTCCTAGCAGGCACAAGAAATGAACCCGGTTCTCGCACTCACAGGTCCCATGTGGGCTTGTGCGAACCTGATTTGTTGGTGGTTAGCGGGGATCAGGGTGAGGACACCTCTTCAGTGTTGCTCCTGATGCGATCTTAAAAGACATGGGCCACAGGGCACCTGGGTGGCTCAGTGGGTTAAAGCCTCTGCTTTCGGCTCAGGTCATGATCCCAGCGTCCTGGGATCGAGCCCCACATCGGGCTCTCTGCTCCGTGGAGAGCCTGCTTCCTCCTCTCTCTCTGCCCGCCTCTCTGCCTACTCGTAATCTCTGTCTGTCAAATAAATAAATAAAACCTTAAAAAAAAAAAAAAAAAAGACATGGGCCACTTCTTTAAGAAACGCTTGTTGAGTGCCTGTGGTGTATCAGGAAAATGTAGTTCTGGGGCGATCACACGCCGTGCAAGGGAAGCTTGGGTTCGTGGGAGCACAGGACGGGCGCTTGAACGGGACACGAAGATTTCTGGAAAGATGGTAGTCAGTGAGGTAGGTTGCGTGTACACTTGGAGCCGGGGAGTGAGGGCCAGCAGCTTTCCCAGATGACTCGTTGGCGTGAATGAGGCACGACAGAGCACAAAGTGGGCTGTTACGGGGCAGTGCTGAGAAACATTGGAAGGTGAACAGGGAGCTGGGATGCTCAGAGGGCGAGCTGAGGTCTTGAAGGGCTGCCCTTGGAGGACAGAACATATTCTATGACGAGAGGGGAAACTGCTGAGGTTTTTCTTGGATGGGGAGGAACACGTGAGAAATTACACCCAAGAAGGAACCATTTGAGAGTGACACGTAGATTAGAGTTCGCACATGATTAGACGGAGCCTGGGGCCTGTTCTTGTACGCTAAGAGCGGTTTTTACTCTTTGAAGAGTTGTAAGCGGTCGGTGGCAGCACACGACGCAGACCGGTGTGATCGGCCGAGCCCGTGGTGTTTGCAATCTGGACCTTTACTGAAGCGGTTTGCCAACCCTCGGTGGATTATGAAGCAGAGGACAACCTAAAAAAACCATTTTTTCCCTTCGGTAAAAGGAAATTGAGCCTGTTTGCAGAGTGAGGACGCTCGGGTTACAGGTGGGGAGAGACGAGAGGAGGATGACGCGCCGTGTGACGCAGAGCCCAGAACAGGCGGGAGAGAGGACGGGACTGAGAAGAGATGTCGGCGAGATTGACTTCAGGAAGGTAACAAAAAGGCCAGTTCTTCCTTCGCGGTGATGAGAAAGAAAACGGGCATAGGAAAGTGGTGGAAGAGAGGAGAGTAGAGACCGTTCCGGAGAGTTCCGCGCTGGGTGTGGGGTCGCCTGGAGCAGGGTAGAACACGCTGGAGTGGGGGCTGTCAAGGACAGAATCCAAGGACACGCAGCGTCTGGATTCTATGGGTAGAATGTCGTGTGTGTGTTGTGCTTTGTCTGCACCATCCTGGGGGTGCTCCGCTCCTACGAGGGTCTCGCTTGAAGCCAGTGCCCGGCACAGGGATGAGTGGTATTGAGGAATATTGCTGAGTGGACCGGATAGCTGGGTCGGCCGGTTCAGCACGGGGACTGTGCCTTTCAGTTGTGCCTCTCGGCCCCGTTCGTTAGCCAAGGGGAACTCTGTTAACGGCCACCAGGCCAGCCCTGTCCAGTGGGACTTTCTGTAGGGATAGAAACCTTCTGTGCTACCCAACACGGTGGGCATCAGGTGTGGCCAGTAAACACTTGAGATCGGTATGGCACGTGGGATGGAAGAACTGAATTTTAGATTTTATTCACCTATTTTTTTCATTGTGCTAAAATATATACAGGCAAACAATTTACCTTTTTAACCCTTTTAAATTGTTAGAGTTCTGTGGCTTAGGTGCCTTCACAGTGCTGTGCAGCCCTCACCACCATGCATCTCTAGAACTTTCTCCACTTTCCACACTGAAACCGGTCCCTGCTCTCCTCTCCTCCAGCCCCCGGTCATCTCTCCGTCTGTCTCTGACTGATGACTCGGGGTGGCTCCTGGGAGAGGAGCTGTGCACTCGTGAGGGGCCTGTCTCCCTTGGCGCGACGTCCCAGCGGGCCGTTCTGTGTTGGAGCAGGTGTCGGAATTTCTTGCTCTTTGCAGACACGTGATACCCCGTTGAGTTATCTGCCGCTTGGTCTCCATTCATCCCTCGATACACACTTGGATTCTTTGCAGTTTCGGCCACTCTGAATAACGCTGCGGCGCAAACGCGGGTGTACATATGCTTGGAGTTGACATTGGTTTGCAGAGGCCGGTGGCGGTTCGTGAGGCCAATGGGAGAAGTGGGTGGCACGGGGGGACGTTGAGCATTGGAGGCTTGGGAAGGAAAGTGATCCTCTTTGACCATGACCAAGCCCAAAAGATGCCGTTCGGAGGTGGTCAGTGCGTCTGAGTTCAGGGTCACAGGCGTTGGGGCCCATGGAGGGGACAGGGTACAGACTCGAGGACTTAGTTATGCGTTTACCGCTGGGGATATTTGCGCTCTTTGATGTCCGGCACTCCCGTTAATGGTTGAAACGTAATGATTCATGGAGACTGGAGATGAGATTTAATGTGTCTGGTTTCTTGTCGTTGTTGGTTTTCCCTCCCTCAGAGGTCGGGCCAGCATTCATGCTGCTCTCTTGGTTGTGATCATTTCAGCCTGGTTTATGTAACTTTTCTTGCAGCAAAGCGTTGATGGGAGGGAGGCTCCGCCTGTGTGTCTCGTATCAGATTCCAGGACGGTATTTGTGTTTGTGTTTTTCTGTTTGCAGGGTGTCGCATGTGCAGAGCCCAGAGTGCCTTTACTTTCCACGAATGAGCCTGAGGTCCGCATGACTGGCCCGCAGGAGATAAAGATGGCGGGGAAAGGTCTCCCGGCTTGCGGAGAAGCAGGGCCAGGACACCTGCCCTTGGCCCCAGGCCAGGGCCAGGACAGTGGCGCGGGTGGAGCCCTTTGTTGTCAGCCAGAGTCGCAGGGAAACACGGTGCTCAGGCACCCGGATGCTGGAGGAGTGGCTGACAGGTGAGGGTCAAGGGGCTGAGAGACTCGGAGAATGCAGTGACCTTCCTGACTTCTCTCCTGCTGTGTATCTTCCAGTGGCTGCCAGGAGGAGAGGGGTCAGTTTTGTTTGGTGGTGAAAAGGAGCGTCTGGACACGCGTGTGCTTGTCTGACGCACGGAGACGTCCTGTGACCTTCCCGGCAGAGGTCATGGTAGCTCGTCATCATCTTCACTGTGTCAGAGCAACACTGGGCACGTCCTCGGTGCCAGGCAGGACGTGGGATCCACAGGGCCTGGCGTATGGGGTGGACGAGCACGAGCGAGAACCAGGCCTGGAGTGCACCATACAGGAAGCGGTGCCCGGGTTGGCCCGGGGGTCATGGGAGCGAGGCGTGCTGGAGCCTGCCCCGTCCTGCCAGCCAGGCTTTCTGATGCCCTCGGGCCACGTTGGAATTTGTTGTCTGGGCTGGAGAGACACAGTCGTCTGGGGGGTGATGGCGAGCTAGAGGGCAGGGGTGAGCCGGGGAGGCCTAGCTCTGGCCCTGGCCTCTTCTCGCCTCAGAGGTGGAAATCTGCTGCTGTTTTCGTCCTCGTAAAGCAGAGCGAACCTTTCACAGTGGTCAGACTGCGACACTTTGGGCTCATTCAGAGACGCTTGGAGCCACAGAGGGAAATGACACCAAAGGCGATTTGTATTCCTTTCAAAGATGTGCTCTTCTAGAAGCAGCAAACTGTTTTATATTAAACCATCAAAGACTGAGTTAATCAGAGTCTAAGTTCAGTGGACTAAGCTGTGTTGTTTTTCCCACAATTTTTTATTAGGGATGAAGTTGGGATGGAGATGCTTCTGTGTTCACGAACCCTTGGGTCTTCTTTGGAAAATCCTACGATTTAGTGTCAAGCCCCAGGGAAAATTGCTGTTCGGCTCCTCCTCTCTAGGCCTCTCTCATTGTGATTTAAAGGACATAACATGCTTTTTCTATCCGTTGAATTAAGTGTGAGTGCGGCATTAATCTTTTCCCAGTTTCTAATGTTGCTTTTTCTTTCTAGTCCCAAATAAAGGCAGAATGTACTTTTTGCTATAGGCGCTCGCGGTGAACAAAGGGCATTCCTCTCACCCTCGTAAGGAAGGAGCTTGGGAATCAGGCGACGTAAGAACAAAGCAAAACCAAACAAAAGCAAAAATGTGTTTGGTGGAATTTAGCTATAATTAAGTGTATTAATTCAATATTGTGGAAACAAATGATCAGAAGGCCGGTATGGTGCAACCCATCCATTCATGCATTCTTCAGTCATGAGATGTGGAGCACCTAATGTGAGAAAGTTGGGGCGTCGGGCTTCAGCTCCTGGGGCTGGATTTGGCAATTCAGTTCTTGTTCTCTGGTGAGAGAACCAGATTTCTGCCGCTTTGCTCATTGGAGAGGAGATCGCATGTGGCCCACAGATGGAGATGCGCCCAAGGGTCAGTATTGTGCGAGGCCATTGCCTTAGGAGGAAGGGAAGACAAGTCCAGAAGGAGGTGCAGCCTTTCTTCACGGGTGAGCATTTGTTCTCTGGGTCGGAGCCTCTGTTTAGGTGTGTATGCGTTTATTTTTGTTGTGGTACGTGCTGTTTAGATTGTAAAAAATTCTTAACGAGAGTAGCAGAGGGTAGGAGTAAGAAGTACAGCCCTCCTCTCTCTTCACTTGCAGAGTAACCACTGTAGATAGTCTGTTGTGCATTTTCCCAGGTGTTTCACATGCAGTTAGAGGGACGCGTATGTGTGTGTACGTGTGCGTGTACACATAGACATTCTGTACAGCTAGGTTCTGAAACGGAAGGCAAGCTGTAGGTACGGTGACGAGCACGTGCACACGCACACACGTCTTGGACACTGGTTTACCAGTAGACGCTCATCCCTGTGTAGATCAGGTGAGTGTCCGTTAGGGTTCTTGGTTTTTTTTTTTTTTAAATTTACTTACTTAAAATTCTTTTCTTGGTACATCAGAATCTCTTAATTTTTTTTGATTTTTGCTTATTTTTGAGAGCAAGCGAGCACACTTGCATGCATGCACGCTGGGGGAGGGGCAGAGGGAGAAGCAGGCTCCCTGCTGAGAGGGAGCCCGATGCGGGGCTCAATCCCAGGACCCCGGGATCATGACCTGAGCCGAGGGCAGACACTTCACCGATGGAGCCCCCGAGGCGCCCCAGGTTCTTGGTTGTAAACAGAAGCTGTTTCTGGCTGACTTGAGCTGACAGAGCGCGTTGGAACCGATGGAGGTTGGGAAGCAGCAGGAATCAAGGAAGTAGGAAGCAGGTCGCACAGCAGCGTTCACTGTGTCAGGAAGAGCGTGGCCTGGATCCCGTCACAGCGGTGTGATCGAGACCCTGCAGGAAACGCCAAATACGTCTCTGCCCTTGTGTCAGTACCTGGAGATTCAGAGTGGGCGCAGACGTGTGTGTGCACGTGACAGGTGCGCGTGGCCACTGGGCTGAACCGAACCCACGTGCCCATCTGTGCGCCAGAGCAGGGGCTGACAAGAGAGGAGTCTGGTCACTGTGGTGAGTGTCTTCCCCGTGGGAACGGCCCTCGCCGGCTGTGCGTTTGCTTACTGGGTGTCTGCTTCCAGGTTTTGAGGGAGCAGCTAGCTGTAACTTCTAAAGTTAGGGGGTATCAGCCGGGTGCCTGCACGGCCCCGTTGGTTGTGGGATCGAGCCCCGTGTCGGGCTCCTTGCTCGGTAGGGAGTCTGCCTGGGGATTTGCTCCCTCTCTCTCTATCCTTTCCCCAATTGCATGCTCACAATCTCTCTCTCTCTCTCTCTGACGTAAATAAATTTATTTTTTTAAAAAAGTAAGTGAATACCACAGCCTCATACTCTGGGAGAATGACATTTGTGAAGGAAAGAATTGCCTGGCATGCCCCCATAGTTTTTTCCCTTTTCCTTAAGCTGTTCTTCGGTCACCCGTTTCTGCGACCGAGGTTTTGTGAGGTCATTTTCTGTGGAGGAAATGGGTCATCAGGGGTTTCCTGTGGCCTGGTGACCTCTTCTTGCCGTTGTTGGGGTGCTTTACAACCTGTTACGGGGAATGGCATGTGGACTTTGGGCTTGTTACATTTTGGGGAACCCCTAGTATTTTATTTGACAAATAATAAAAATTGACAAATGCTTTAAGAGCTCATAAAATTTCCGTGAGAGGCTTTTCCATGCCCTGGCTTCGGGCTTCAATCATCGCTCATCATGATTGTCCTCTGCCCTCACGTGGTTCATGTCCCGATGTGCCGTCTGGCACTGGCCATGGCGTCCTGATGTTGGGTGGTTTGTCCTGGACGAGAGTGTTCCTGGAAGGCATTCTTGGGCCCACACAGCTCATGACGACACGGCTGTACGGGGTGCTCGGGATCTTGTCACTGAACCCCACGAAGCCAGAACGGAGTGCGTCACGACAGCTCTGTTTCCCCTTTGTCCCCTTCCGTGTAGACAGTGGAAGAAGTGGACTTAACTGTGGACTGCTGTCATTTTGTATTGCTTTCCCAAATTTTTATAGTCACGGGAGCTTGTAAACACTTTGTTCCTAAGACCTTGGAAGAGGCCAGAGCAAGAGGGGCTGGGACTTTATTAGTGCATCGTCCGTTCCCCTCTGTTCTCAGGCGAGCCTGCCACATGGAGAAGGAAAGGCGCTCCCCCATAAAGGAGTGGGGGTACCAGTAGGAAGCGGGACAGACAAGGGGCGGTTAAAAGCTCATCAGTGTTTGCTGTGCCGGACTGTAGGAGATGTGCTGGAATCGGAATGGGATTGCATGCGACTCTGTGTCTTTGGTATTTGGGGGAGTCCAGGGTCGCAGGGACGTCATAAGTGGAATCTCCCCGAAAACTGTGGTGTCCTCAGCAGCTGTCACTTACCCTGTGCCGTGACAGCTGCGCTGAGTAGTCCTAAGAGGAGTGCGGTGCCTGCCCTCAGCCCATCTCCCAGGCCATGGTCGCCCATCCGTGTTTGTGTTTTGCGGTTCTCATGGCTGCGTCTCACCCGCTCTGCACGCGGCCTTATGCGATGGGTGTGACAGGTTTTGTTATCCTGCCATCTGAAGGGCAAGGGAAGTGTGTTTGGGGAGTCATGACTTTAGCAGCCCTGGTGACACGGGACCCGAGTCTGTACCTGAGGGTTCTGGTCAAATGTGCCTGTGCATCGCCCCCAGTGCATCCCTGGGCTTGCCTTGCTGACGCTCCTGGGTGCTGGTGTGTGTGCGGCAGGTGGGGGGGGGCAGGAAATGAGCAGGCAGGCTGGAAGGGGGTTCTGGGATCCGGGCACGGTGGCCCTCTGCCGTACGATCTTGGCCACATGTCAGCCCCCAGAGTGTCTCCCTTCTGAGGGCGGCAGCTGTAGTGGGTGACTGTGACCGCATGTGTTCCTGGTTTCTCGGGCTTGGCTCCTCTCTCTTCCCACTCCTCCTGCTTTTCTCCGACCTACCTGCTTGCACCTTGGGTCTGGGTGGGCGAGTCAGACCTCTCTGTTGATTGAAAGCAAATCCCTGGAGGCCAGGGTGGAGGAGGGGGACCCGAGGTGTGCACACGTGCCACCCGCCTCTGGGCCTTGCCTCTGCCATGTTGCCCTGGAGCCCTGGCGACTCTCCCGGGGTGTCCGTGCTTACGAAGGGCAAGTTTCTGTTTTGTTGTTTTTCTTTTTTTTCCCCCTTAAATGTGAATTCAGTTAGGCAACACATAGTACCTTAGCCTCAGACATAGTGCTCAGTGATCCGTCACTTGTATGTAACACGCAGTGCTCATCCCATCACGTGCCCTCCTTAATGCCTGTTGCCCCAGTGACCCCGTCCCCTCCCGCAACCTTCAGTTTCTTTCCTATAGTTAAGGGTCTCTCGTGGTTCGTCTCCCTCTCTGAGGACTTGGCATTCAGTTTTCCCTCCCCTCCCCTGAGGTCCTCCGTGCTGTCACGTTCCCCGTACGAGTGAGACCACGTGGTACGCTTCTTTCTCTGACTTCTTTCGCTTAAGCGTAATATTCTCCAGTTCCTTCCACGTTGATGTAAACGGTAAATATTCATCCTTTCTGATGGCTGAGTGACACTCCGTTCTACATACGGACCACATCTTCTTTCCCCATTCACCCGTTGAAGGACATCGCGGCTTCTTCCACAGTTTAGCTATTGTGGCCATTGCTGCTATGAACACTGGGGTACAGAAGGCCCTTCTTTGCACTACATCTGTATCTTTGGGGTAAATACCCAGTAGCGCAATCACTGGGTCGTAGGGTAGCTCTGTTTTTAACGTCTTGAGGAACCTCCATACTGTTTTCCACAGTGGTCGCACCAGCTTGCATTCCCACCCACAGCGTAGGAGGGTTCCGTTTTTCTGCATCCTTGCCTACATTTGTTGTTTCCTGACTTGTTAATTTTAGCCATTCTGAGTGGTGTGAGGTGGGATCTCATTATGGTTTTGATTTGTATTTCCCTGATGCTGAGTGATGTGGAGTACTTTTTCATGTGTCTCTTGGTCATCTGGATGGCTTCTTTGGAGAAATGTCTGTTCATGTCTTCTGCCCATTTCTTGACTGGATTATTTGTTTTTTGGGTGTTGAGTTTGATAAGTTCTTTCTAGGTCCTGGATACCAGCTTTTTGTCTGTACTGTCATTTGCAAATAACTTCTGTCATTCCATGGGTTGCCGTTTAGTTTTGTTGACGGTTTCCTTTGCTGTGCAGAAGCTTTTGATCTTGATGAAGTCTAAAGGGCGAGTATTTCTGAATGACCTATTTGACGGAACTTACCTGAAGTCTTCCAGGAGCCCGGCGTGGTATGTAGCAGTGGGGAGAGAGGAGTCCCACAGAGACGTAACATTCTAGTATTGCTCAGACCAATGGCCACATGGTCTCCTCTGTTACAGCCGAGGAACAGCTTTTGATCTCCGAACATCAAGCGAAAAGGTCCTTGAAGTGCTCGCTCATTTAACCAAGTACTTGGGGGGACATCCAGCCCCTTGAAGGTGAAGCCTGAGAAGGGAAATCTAGTCAAGTGAAATGTAGGGTTGCACGAACAGCACAAGTGCCCCGCGAGGGTGAAGACACTGGGAGGAAAACCACAGGAGTGTACAGCCTCGGAGCGAGCTTTCTGTGCCCCCACGGGAGCTCTCGTGGAAGCTGTGTGGTTCATGCAATGGAAAATGGCATTTTCAGTAAGCCCGAGACTTGCAGGGTGCGGGGGGGCGGGTGGGTAGCGTTTAGTACAAAAGTCTTGTCTTCCGTCGGGGCTGTGGGTCTCGCACAACTTCGAGGTGTTAACTGGGGTTTCCCTTGAGGAAGTGCTCTACCTCAGGAGGGGAAAATGGCAGGTAGTCACTCTTCACGTGGCCTCCAGGAAATCCCAGCGGTGAAGGCTTTGCTAAGGAGCAGGTCATTGACCTTGATTGTGAATAGCTAGAGACAGAAAGTTTCTCTGCAGACTTCACTGGGGTTTAAAAGGTAACCTATTGTTTTTAAAAACAATAATAAAAATCCAAACCGCCATCCATCCGCCCCCCCCAAACCCCTGCGTGTAGATTCCGTGAGGACGGAGACAAATGTTTTCCGTATGACTCACGTGGGTACCACCACCTAGTGTAATGGATGCTCGTAAAGGCTATTGTGAGTTACTCTACAATATTCTAAATTCCTGCTCATCATTAGGAACTTGCTCAGCCGAGAGCCCCCTAAGTATGACTGTCACAGACCCCACGCTCCCACCATGGGATCTGTAATGCTCTCTGCAGAGGCGGCGTAGTTGGGCAGCTTGTGAATGGGTTCTGTGCATGGAAGCTCTGGCCCAGTTTTTATTTGGATTTTCTCGAGGTCGACCGCGCAATGCCTGGCTTTCCTGAGTCTGCGAAGGGGAGGGCGGTCATCCTGTCCAGCCCTGGGAGGGGAAGGTCCAGACGGACTTGTTAGTGTGCGGTGGGCTGTCCGCGTCAAGGTCAACACAGATGCAAGCTCAGTGGGTTTGTTTCTTTTTGCTAAACAAGAGCAATTTCAACTAATTCTGTATGAAGACTGAGTGAGTTGTTTTGTCGAAGATAAGCAGAAGGCAAGCGGAGCTGGTGGCAGGGAGCAGAGTAGCTTGGGTGCGCCCAAAGTTTGTGCATTTTTTGTGCTCCTGACTTGATAGTTTAAAATTTTGAGCCCACAGAAAAATTAACAAATGCTTTCGTGGGTTGTTAGCATTCTGCCAAACTGATTTTGTCTTTATCGCATGCTGATTTTTTCCCTTTCCCTTCTGTTTTCTGTCTCTTGCACACCCTTCCCCCCATCCAACCTTCAGAGAGTAAGACTGTTTTGAATGTGAAAACACTTCCATGGTGCACAAGCCCAAACTCTATTAAGAAGTATTCTCCAAAGTCACATTCCTACTCACCTCCTAAGTGATTTTCTTTCTTTCTTTCTTTCTTTCTTTTTTTTTTTTTTTAAGATTTATTTAAGAGAGCGTACGCGTGCTTTCGGTAGCTGGGGGAGGGGCAGAGGGAGAGGGAGGGAAGCAGACTCCCGGTGATCGTTGACCACAGAGCTCAGCAGGTGGCAAGGCTGGATCTCATGACCCTGAGATCGTGACTTGATGAGCAGAAACCAGCAGTCAGATGCCCAACTGACTGAGCCACCCAGGCTCTCCCCCATCCATTGCCATTACTTCCTGCTACTGTTCTGTGCTCCTCTCTGCGTGTGTGCACTGTTTTTTTTTTTTTTTTTTTAAGATTTTATTTATTTATTTGACAGAGATCACAAGCAGGCAGAGAGAGAGGAGGAAGCAGGCTCCCCGCCGAGCAGAGAGCCTGAGGTGGGGCTCGATCCCCGGACCCCAAGACCACGACCCGAGCCGAAGGCAGAGGCTCAACCCACTGAGCCACCGAGGCGTCCCTGTGCACTGTTTTTAAAGCGCCCCTGCCCCCCTGGCCAAGCTCTGTTGATAACTATCGTATTTGCACAAAGAAAATCTTAAGTAGATTTTGTGACAGGTGGTTATCAAAGCATCCTATTTTAGTATTAAATAGTTTAGTATTTATTAAGCTTGGTGTGTAGGATTTCTGGTGCTCTTTTGGAAAATTACAAGGGATTCTACAAAAGCATAATGAAAAGACCTCCAGCAGACCACATGTGACCAGTTGGCGTATGCACTTACGTGTGGGTGCAGTACAAGGACTGTCATAAGGGAGCAACACTAATGTTGATTTATATCCATACAAACTAACGAATAAAAAATAAGGCACAAAGCTTACGTGCAAGTGGTGTCATTTATATGAAAAATGCCACACCTTTCTCATGCTTGAAGGTATCAGTTGTCCCCTGGCCTAAGTTTCTTAGCTGAAACAACACAGAGACTGCGTTTTGGGCTCAGAAAGACCCTTTTCCTCCTGGATGTCCAAGTGCATATTTCCCTCATGTCCTCTGTGGCCTCGTGACTGCCCGGGCAGCCTCCTATCTTCTCTCCAGGCGCAGACCTGGGCCGGCAGGCTTGGCCGCCAGGAGGAGAGGGCCGCCTCTGCTCCCCCACGTCAGGGGTCTCCAGTAGCAGCCCCCCGGTCAGACCCTGCCTACTGCCCGAGTTTATACACCCTTCACACCGAGAATGGTTTGGGCATTTTTAAATGGTTGGGAGAGAAACATCAACAGATGAATGTTTCCTGACACGAAAATACGAAGTCATGTTCATAAGGTGTCGGATGTTGTCAGTGAAAGCTGGGGAGGGAGTTTTTTCTTGTTATGTAATCTCTGCACAAGGAACAGGTGTGATGCCTTTTGGCTGAAATCCTACTGTATTTCCTGTCTAGCCTTTTCCAGAAATAGTCCGCCAATGCCAGCTCCATAGAATTAGACCTTCCAAACAGATGTCAGTGATCGTGCGTCCCAAGCTCATGTAAAAGACACTCAAGTTCTTACGTTTCGTGAGTCAACATGAGGGGCGTTGTTCGCTCCCTTGTGTACCGCACAGGCCCCCCTGGACATAGCGCTCCCTTGTGCCTTGGGCTCGCTGTGCAGAACTCTTGGGGTTCCTTCGGCTGCCTGTAGTTTGCGAGCATGTGTGCAGGGGTCCGGCAGGACTCAGGCATCTCACGGTCTAGACTTTGTAATGTTCAACGGCTAGTTTGCTTTGGAATTTTGGAGGAAAAAAGCACTGCGTTGGCTCCCCTCTGCTCGGGTCCTAAGAGCAGCGCGAAGGACGCTTTCATTTTTCTCAGAGCTTCCAGGCGCGGGAGAACACCCCGGAAGATGGCAGAAACAGATCAAACAGCACTCTGAGAAGGCAGGGCAAAGGGGACAGACGTGGCATGTTCCCTCACTGCGCCCGGCCTAGACTTGCGCTCTCAGGAATCACTCAGAGCCCCCTTCGCTTCTGATCGCAGTTGCTTTCAAACGGGGCTGGGGTCCCAGCGATCGATAGTCCTCTCCGGTTCGGCCCTGGGGTGCCGTGCCCTCGTCGTCGGAGGGAGAAAGAGTCGGTTAGACGAAAGCGTGAAAATCCTTTTTGGAGTCGCAGTGCAAAGGAGGAAATGAGAGCTTTGATGTAGACTCTGTTTCCAGCAATCCGTTTGATTCTTGGTCCACAAGCCGAAGGAAAATAAACAGTAATTTACAGGCAGTATTTATGTAAGCTAGAAAAATGTCGGTCAGCTGGGAAGATGGAATCTGGGTTAATGCAAGACCACCTCCCGGGCTTTTTCTCCTTGATTGCGGGCTGCGGTGTAAAGCTAATGAAAGGAAGCAATTTCGGGTTTTGTTAGGCTCTTCAGAATCATCGTGGTAAGATACGGACTTTTTTATTTTTTTGCGCAGAAAAACAGATTTTTTTCATAAGAGCTTATAGTTGAGTCATTTTAATGGAATGTAGGTCAGAAAAGTGTAATGCAGAGTTTATTGCCTTTTTAAGACCTCTCAAAGAAGATAATTCTGGTTGTAATTCACAGTAATCTGGGCAAGCAGATTGTTCTCGTGTCAGGGACTGTGTATGCCTTAAATAGTGTCAGGCCACACTCCGTCTGGGGACTTGGGGTAGCTCAGAGCCGCAGTCCTCAGCTGGGGGCCCTTGTGTTCTCCGGGGGACATCTGGCGGTGTCTGGAGACACTTCTGGTTGCCGCAGCTGGAGAGTGGGGGAATGTTCCTGACATCTCATGGGGAGAGACCCAGGGATGTTGCTGGGGGTCCTGGAGTACACACAACAGCCACCACCCCAAAGAATGACCTGGCCCCAAACGCAATAGCGCCAAGGTTTAAACACTCTGGACTGGAGAGTGTCTTAGAGCTTCATTTCCCAAGTTTTGAAATGTAAAATATGTACGTAGATACACATAAGCATACACACATGTGCATGTGCACACTGCTCACTCTGCACACGTGACATGTGCCATGGGACGGCGTGTCCCCTGGTGCCCACCCTTGCCCAGGGTGTTGTAATTTGGGGGCACTGTTGCGTATACCATGTTGATGACGTTGGTGACAGTGATATTGGGACCACAGGGCTTTTGTTCTGCCCAAGGGTCCAAAGTAGAGTGGATTTTCATATTTTCAAAATGTAGTTTATAATGTTTTGATTTTTTTTTTTTTTAAGACTTAGCAGGAGCATGAGTGGGAGGAGGGGCAGAGGGAAAGCAGGCTCCCTGCTGAGCAGGGAGCCCAACATGGGGCTGGATTGTGGGGCTCGATCCTAGGACCCCAGAGTTATGACCTATGCCGAAGGCAAATGCTTAACCGGCTGAGCCACCCAGCCGCCCCTAGAATGGCGTATTTCAACAAAACTTTCTTCTGTGCATATAAATTGGTTATGTTCTAAGGTTTCCCTTTACAGCTTCCTGCTACAGAAGCAGTGATGGGTAAAGAAATAGGGACTGCTCTGCAAACATAGAGCCCCCATAACTGTGGGGGAAGAAATGTATTGGCACATGGCAGTTTTGGGGAGCGCTTGTGTTTCCAGGGTGTGTGTGTGGAGAGGCTCTTTCTATGTTGAGCTTTGGGTAGGGCAGTCAAGGAAAAGAGAATAATGGGTTCCTGGTGCAGCTGCTTCCCAAGCACATGATGCCAGGCGCTCAGCGGCTGCTGGAGGGGTAGAGCATAGTCTCCCTCCCTTGAGAACCTCTCATCTGGTCAGAGGGGCTGGTGCGTACCAGTGGCTCCCGTTGCCGGGGCAGAGCTGCGAGGCAGGTGTGGTTGTCCCGGGGTGCCCGGTGAGGATCCGCTGGACGTGTGGGTGCCAGGCCCTTAGATGAGGCAGAGGAGGTGAGGCGTGTGGCGTCGAGGAGGAGCTGCAGCCCTGCGTGGGCAGGACCATGTCCTGCATTGCACGGCCCCGCTTGCCCATGAATCCTCCGGCGGGCCTCTGTGGGGCCCTAGATCTTGTGGCTGCATTTCTTCTGGCTTTGAGATCATACGTTTCTAGTTTGGTGTTTCAGGGAGAAGGCGGTGGAGGTGTTTGCCGACTGAGCTGACGCTGTAGGCTTTGGGGAAGACAGCCTTTCTGAGCAGCAGAAGAGAGAGTGGTCTGGAATTCAGGCACCAGCCTCCCGGCTGTGCAGCTCTGTGCTCTTGGGAAAATCATCCGGCCTCAGGCCATTTATCTGTGATTTGGGGGTAGTCGTGCATGTGGGGCCTCAGTGACTAAGATGTCAGCGTTTGTGTGCCTTCTGAGGTCAAGCTCGCCTAAGTGGAGCTGGCCAAACTGGCACCCGCCTCTGCTTCTTGGTATCATGCCAGTCGAAATTATTAAGTGTGCAAGGCAGAGCCCTCATGTGCCCACCCCCCGGACCACAGCTGTCTAGCAAAGAATGGCTGTGACCACTGGTCAGAGTCATAAAACCAGCACTCCCGTCTCCAGCCCCTGTTCTGGGTGCTTTTCCCATTTCTTTCTTTCTTTCTATCTTTCTTTTTTTTTTTTTTAAGATTTTATTTATTTATTTGATAGAGATGACAAGTAGGCAGAGAGGCAGGCAGAGAGAGAGGAGGAAGCATGCTCCCCACTGAGCAGAGAGCCCAATGCGGGGCTCGATCCCAGGACCCTGAGATGACCTGAGCCAAAGTCAGAGGCTTAACCCACTGAGCCACCTGGGTGTCCCGCTCTTCCCATTTCTTAAGATGGTTGTGGCAGACAGAGCAGTGGTCCTCGAAAGGTAGTCCCCATCCTAGTCCTGGAACCTGGGAGTATGTCTCCAGGGTCTTGAGATGGGACAACCATTCCATGAGGCCACAGTCCTCCCAGAGGTGCTTCTCCCCAGACGGGAGCAGGGGGAGTGTCAGAAGCAGAGAGGAATTATGTCCACTGAAGCAGCGGTCAGAGGGATGGGCTTCCGCGGGCTGCGGGCTGCGGGATGCCGGCAGCCTCTAGAAGCTGGCACGGTGAGGATATGGATTCTGCTGTGGGGCGTCCAGAAGGAACCCGCTAACCCGCTTCAGGCATCTCGCCTCCAGAACCCAGAGAACAAGTCTGTGTTGCTCCAAGCTACTGAGTTTGTGTGGGTTTGTTAACCAGAGCCACACGCAGCTCATACCCTGGCTGAGTCTGCCGGGATTACAGGCCAGAGTCGAATACACTGGGACCAGGGACCCAAGAAGGGGCAGCAGGTCGGGGTCCAGGACTTCCGCGGACTCCTCGACGGCCTCTTCTTCCTCTTTCAGTGAGAAACACGGCCTGGCAGTGAGAGGGCTCGGCTGTGTATTGTCCTTCCCGTTGGCCCCATTGGTGGGATGTCTGCTGCCAGGACTGAGCAGGGTGGAACAGGTTCTTTGGAAGAACGTGGGGAAACTGTGACTGTGGACAAGGGTGATGTTATAGCGCTCGTTCCGCCTGCAGTAGAAGATGTGGAAGGGGGTGAGTCCCAGACTGTGTCTGTAGCAGTGCTGAGCGTCCCCTCGGCCCGCGCGGTTCCACGGCCGTCTCGTGAGCTATTGGGCAGCGGTTAAAATACATCTTACTGTCATTCTCGAAGTCTTTGTCATGTGTCACAACAGAAAATTGAATTTCTTAATCTGCTTCCATTGAATGTAAGATCCACTTAAAGTAGGGTTTCAGGTGTTCGTGTTCTTGAGTCCTAATAAGCAGATACTGTAGTGAGTTTCATCTTCTGGATTCTGTTGTGACTATGACGGGAATTGTTTTACGTGTTGTGGTTTTCATCGCAAAGCAGCTGAAAATCGCATTATGTCTAAAGGTGATTTGATTCAATAAATTTTATTGTTCAGGTTTAATTTGAATTAGAAAGCCCTTCTATATGCCTCTTACCCAGGTAAATTATGCAGTTAAGCTTTTGACATTAGCGAAAATGCACTATTTAAAATCCTCAGTATCACAGCAAATGCAGTTTCCATTTTTTTAAACACTGGAAGTTGTCTCTAGTTTTTTGGTCATATTGTAGCAATACGTTTTATTTAGTATTAGTACTCATGTACAGAGATAATCTTTGCTTCAAGGATCTCAGAGTTCTTTTAAAGAAACAATTTTACTGAGAAATAATTTATGTAACTACAAAGTTCACGTGTTGTGTAGAATTCAGTGATTTTTAGTAAATTCAGAGTTGTGCAGATATTATCTCAATATAGTTCTAGAACATTTGCCAGCCCAAAAAGACACCCTGTGCCCAAGGACAGTGCTCCCTCCTTGCCAGGCCCTAGAACCACTAATCTTTGTGTCTCTGTGGATTTGCCTGTTCTGGACATTTCAAATAAATGGAATCGTGCAGTATGGATCTGTGTTGCGTCTGATCTTTCGGTTAGTTTAGTGCTTCCAGAGTTCATCCATATTGTAGCACGAGTCCCTCTTTTTTATTGTTGAACAATGCTCTCGTTACAAATAGACCATATTTTGCATATCCACTCATCATTTGATGGGCATGTGGGTTGCTTCCACTCTTTCGCTGTTATGAATAAGCTACCGTGAAAGTTTGTTCACAGGTTTTTGGATCAACCTTTTGTTTTCATTTGAGTGGAATTGCTTGTCCATATGAATTCTGTGTTTAACTTTTCGAGGAACTGCCAGACTGTTTTCCAAAATGGCTGCTACAGTTTGCAATCCCAGCCCTGCTGTGCGAGCATTCCAGTCTCCGTATCCTCACCGAGGCTTATTATTGTTTCTCAAAGAAATTTTTGAGCTGCTGTTAGGATGCTTACAATGTCACCTGTTGGGTTATTAGGAAATTAGGGATTTTCATTACCAGCTTCCGGGACCACAAGCTTCTTGAAGGAACTGGGCTGGTCCTCTGCATCTGTGCCTTGTGGCGAGCGTCTCCTAAAGGTTGGTCTCAGGGGCTGAAACAATAAAGTAATTAACGCATGGTTCCCCACAGAGAAAGGAATTGTGGGGCACCACTTGTCCAAGGGCCCTTGGAGCCAGGGCTTGGGCCCAGAAGATGATTGTGGACCGTTGAGTGCTGGTTCTGTGCCTTTTGTCCCAGGTGATAAATTTCCAGACTGAGTGAAGCAGTTTTCGGGGTCGTTAACCTTCACTCTGTACTTTTGAAGATGTTACTAGAAGACGTACTTGTGTTTTTCAGGGATGGGCTGAAGTTTCAAGCATTTGGAGTGAAGGCGAGTTTTGACACGGAGGCTCTAATGGAGGGGTATAGTGAGTGACACTGTGGTGGGTTCAACAGCCTCTGGTGGGAGGCGCCGCAGAGACCGCACTTGGTTGTCATGTCAACACTCTGAGACCTAGAACTAACTCACTCTCTCTCTCTTTTAAGATTTTGTTGATTTATTTGAGAGCAAGAGAGCATTTTATTGATTTATTTGAGAGCAGAGGGGCAGAGGGAGAGGGAGAAGCAGACTCCTTGCTGAGCCCGGAGCTGGATGAACTGCTCCATCCCAGGACCCTGAGATCATGACCTGAGCTGGGACCCCAGGGGTCCCTAGAGCTGTCTCTTGCAGTGATTACAAGGTATACAGTCGGCTTTCTAATACAGAGCGCTAAATGCTATAACATGGTGTGAATATAGTATAGTGGGATCTCGGTGGCAGGAAGAAGGGTGTATGAGTTTCCTATTGCTGCTGTAACAAGCGACAAACTTTGTGGCTTCAAACAACATGAATGTAGTTTCCTGCAGTTCTGGAGGTCGCAAGTCCAAAATGGGTTTCACTGGACTGAAATGGAAGTGTCTGCAGGGCCACGTGGTTTTCTGGAGCTTCTAGGGGAAGGTTTTTGTTTTTTGTTCTTGTTTGTTTTTAATTGCCTTTTCCAGCTTGGAAAAGGCTACCTCTGGTCCTTGGCTCATGACTCCTTCATTCGTCTTCAGAGCCAACAACAGTTGAGGTTTTGTCACATTCCATCACTCTGATGGTTGTTTTGCAACCCTCTTCCCCATTTCTTTTTTTAAAGATTTTATTTATTTATTTGACGGAGAGAGATCACAAGTAGGTAGAGAAGCAGGCAGAGAGAGGAGGAAGCAGGCTCCCTGATGAGCAGAGAGCCCGATGTGGGGCTCAATTCCAGGGCCCTGAGAACATGACCTGAGCCGAAGGCAGAGGCTTAACCCGCTAAGCCACCCACGTGCCCCCTCTCCCCCATTTCAAGGAATTCCCTGACTGCATCGGGTGCGCTTATATAAAATAGGGTACGGTCTTTTTTTTTTTTTAAGGTGAGACTAGCCACCTGAATTCCATCAGCAACCTTGATTCCCAGACATCATGTAATCTAACGTGCTCACAGGTTCTGGAGGTTAGGATGTGTACAGCCTGGGTGGCAGGGGTGTTATTCTGCTTACCGTAGGTGGCGTCTGCTTCCAGTGTGGTGATAACTGACTCTTGATGGTGCTGTTTGCCTTGGCCCCTGCCTTTCTAGCTGTGGAGAAACCAACACTTTCGGCAGGCGGTATAAGGAGCTTGGGTTTGTTTTCCGAAGCAGTGTAGTCACCTGTGACGTCTTTTTGAGGAATGAGATACATCAGACCTCTGCTTTAGGAAGATTCACGGGGTTTTGTGCATTTGCAGAGGGAGAGGTCAGGAGGAGAGAAGTTGTGTGCAGTCATTCAGGCTATCAAGTAGGAGAGCGGCAGGGACCGTGGAGACTGTGCCATGTTAGAGACTCCATAGGGTTGGTTAGATGACTTGGCGTCTGATGGATGGGATTTTGGGAGGGGGATGGCAGAGAGAAGGGAATGAGTCTACGGCGGGAGCAGCAGAGGTTTGGGTCTGGGAGTGAAGGGCAACAAAGGGTGGGTTACAGACATAGTAGCGTGAGGCTGGGGAGAAAGTGAAGATTGCATTTGAAATAGTGACCTTCAGATGCTAAACTGGGACCCAGCTGGAGACAGAAAGTAGGCAGAAGAAATATTGCCTTGAAATAGAGCTTTAGAATTACCTGCAAAAGTCTTAAAAAAAAAAAAAAAGCTGGGGGGGTGCTGTGGTGGCTCAGTTGGTTAAGTATCTGCCTTTGTCTCAGGTCATGATGTCAGAGTCCTGGGGTCAAGTCCCACATTGGGCTCCCTGCTCTGCCCTGGGTTTGCTTCTCCCTCTCCCCCTCCCGACCATTTACACGTGTGCGGTCTCTCTCTCTCTTAAATGAATAAAACCTTAAGAAAAAAAGTAGAATTATTTTTTTTGGCAGAGAGGGCTGCCATCTTGGATGGTATTACAAGGGAGCAAAGCTAGAAGAAAATGATTCAAGAACAGAGCGTCGGAGAAGTGCTTATGTTGAGTGGATGAGATGATGAGGAACCAAAGGAGCAGTCTAAGAGTAGTCATGAAAGAGAAAGAGGTTGATTCCGTCAACACCCATTTATTGGGTGACTACAACTTGCAGGTACTGAAGATCTAAAGACACGTGCAGTTCCTGCCCTCAGAGGGGTCATGGTCTGTCTTGATTGCTCTGGCCCCAGCCACCTGGATGTGTGGCCATTACCTCAGCCAGTGAGGGAGGAGGGAGGAGGAGCACTGTCGAACGTTCCTGGGGAGTGGGACAGACGAAGTGTGATCTTTACGTTGTCGACTTGGTCGATGTTGTTATTTCAAGATAGCGGATGGTCATCCGTGTGGTTCTAACTAAGGGCCCTTCCTACCCTCTTGGCCACATTAGAACCTCCAGATTTAATAAGTCTCTGTTTCTTTAGACAACTGGGACTTTCGTATTCCTGGTTTGTCATTCTGGAGCCTCAGCCGTCTTCAGTACTGACTTGTTTCTGATATCTAGGATCGTCCCATAGGCAGCACTGTTCGCAGTTAACCTTGAAACTACAGGGATCAACCGGCACCATCTCGAGCACAAAGACGGGTGACTAAAGCAACTTTGCTGTCCTAAAGTAAGTCCTATTTAATTTCCTGAAGTTCTCAACTTAAATTTGTGAAAAAGTTTTAATGTCCGGTGTTTTGTAATTGTTTCCCGGGTCACATGGAAGTGTGTTCGTACACGCTCAATCCGGGCGTTGGTTAGGGCTGGGGTCCGTCATGCCATGCGTGCTGCTGGCCTGCAGGTGCATGGACCCCATGGTGAGGGATGGAAGCGCAGATCACCGGAAGGGCGTCGTTGAACTTATTGCCCT
This sequence comes from Eira barbara, assembly GCA_020311275.1. Lineage (NCBI taxonomy): Eukaryota > Metazoa > Chordata > Mammalia > Carnivora > Mustelidae > Eira > Eira barbara. Next base: position 349,728 of record JAHRIG010000284.1, on the reverse strand, counting down.
TACGTAGTCTTGCCGTGCGCTCTCTCTTCCTTAAACGTGACGGAATGAGAGTGCAGCTTTCTCTTTCTACGTGGGTGGCCTGCAGTTTCCTGACACTTAAGAAATGGTTCTCCTTATTTATGGAGGCACTGCTTAAAATAGCAAGGAGTTGAATGCAGTGGTGACAAAAGTTTATTTAGCCCTTAGAGTGAGTTACTAGGCAACTGTTAAAAATGATAATATACAAATGGTATATTTATTGGCACTGAAGTGTGTTTACAAGATACTGTAGCGTGTTGCCGTGACCCCAGGAGACCCGCAGCCCGGCTGGGACTCTGAGCGCATCTGAGAGGTCTCCTTGGAGTCCTACAGGCTGGGGGGAGACGTGCACGCTGCCGCCATGTTGTTTATCCGCACAGACTTGATTTGTTTACCTGTGCTGCGGGGTTGTGTGGTCACCTCATGTTAAGAATTACTGTTAAGAAGCGGCCCCATGAAATGTGTCCTTGACCCCATTTACTGAGAATGGAGAGTTTCCCCTCCGGGGCCCCTGGGAGAAATGGTGTACGTGTGTCCACTCCAGAAGCTGTGTTATTAATGAGCTGCTTCACTTTCTGGATGCAAACATCTACTCCTGTTTGTTTCTCTAACTAGATGGCTAGGAAACTCAGTATCCAAGTTTGGTTCCCTTGCAGCTAAACGTTGTGTCCACTTCTGCGCTTTGCCTGTGGTCCTCATCTCCTAGCTCCTCCTTGGTGCCATCACCTTGCGTTCACGTTCCCCACTGTGGATCGTGCGTGTGTGTGTGTGTGTGTGTGTGTGTGTGTGTTGGTCTGGAATCCTCATTCATGTCCCTTTTCCTTTCTCCTGGTGGAGGACGGCGGCATCTCTTAGTGAATGAGTGCATTGTGGTTTCTTGCAGGTTGTTGGCTCACAACAGCTTTCGAATTCTCGTGTGTTAGCAGCATCTTATTTTAATCTGGCTGCTTCCTGCTGAAGCACATCGGGACAGAGTGTGTTTCTAAATTTAGCATGGTGGAGACTTGGGCAAAAGCAGCTGGTGAGCAGACCCTAGGTGAAGCTTTCTGGGTCTTTCTAGTCTGAAAATTAAAGTTCTGTCGTATCAGTTTATGAAAGAAAGATAAAACAGTTAGCAACGCTCTGGACTCATTTGATTTTTCTGGGGGAAAATGAAAAGCTCACAGCGTTGTACCGAACACCTTCTTTGGCCTGCAGGTCCATCGGATGGAGCAGAGATTCTTTCCCTGTCTCGGGTGGTGTGGCGGAGCAGTTCCCTGAACGCTCCGTTGGAAGGTGGGACCTTGGAGCCCTGAATAGGCTCCCAACTTGTTGAAAAGCAGGAAGTGAAAATGAGGTTATAGACGTCAAAGTTCCTAAATGTCTCCCACTAAACAAGTGTAAAGAATTAGCTCAGGGGGTGCCTGGGTGGCTCTGTCGGTTAAGTGCTGGACCCTGATTTCTGCTCAGGTCATGATCTCAGGGTCGTGAGATCGAGTCCCGCCTGTGCATGCTCCCTCTCTCTCTCTCTCACAAAGAAATAAGTCTTAAAAAAAATTAGTGCAGAAAGAAGAACTGTTTCCTGATTTATGGGAAGGAGAGATTGGGCACGACGTGTTGGGATCAGTTCCGAGCCTCAGCTGCTCTCTGTCACTAACCGCGAATATTGACGGCCTCCGACAGCCAGGGCTGGGCTGGGTATTCCATGTGAAGGCTCAGAGGTCAGGGTCCGGGAGCGCACAGGTCCTTAGTGAGAAGGCTGTGAGGTGATCGCCTCACAGACGGGCTGCAGGGACAAAAGCAGTTTGGGGCAACCCTTGCCCGGTGTCCACTGTGTGCCGGGGAGCGTTCTCTGCTCTGCCCACGTATGAATGGTAGCGTGTCCTCCTTGCGTCGTTGTGAGGCTTCAGTTAGTTACCCCACTGCCCGGAGGGGGACCCGGAGGCCTGAGCATCGCGGGCCCGGGTCACACACCCGGCTGGCAGGGGGATGCCCTCCTCGCAGAGCCCTCTGGCCCCAGCGTCCATGCGGTCGGTGCCGTGGCTCCGTGTTCACTGTGGAACCAGAGCAGTGTGCCTGACGGAAGCGCCTCTGGTGGCCCGGCGCGGGGTCCATGGGGAGCTTGCGGAGAGGGGGCTGTGGATGGGTGACACAGAGATGGTAACAACGCCGGTTTCGGACGTGTGGGTCCTTTGAAAGGGTGCAAGGCTGGGGAATGCGAACGGTTGTGCGTAACCTGCGCAGAAGTTGGGGTGTTCTTTTTGAGTTGCTTGTCGTAGGTGCTGTCCTGGACCTTGGAGGACGTGTAGCAGCACCCCTAGTCTCTCCCACCGCATGCTAGCAACACGGCCTCAGGCTCGTGACTTTGGGCCCCTTGTTGCAGGTAGTAGAGATTACCTTAAAAAAAACAAAAAACAAAAACTTAAAAATTCCATTTTTGGAAAAGCCCGGGGTTTAAAAGTCATTTTGAAGGCGTCTGTTTCCAGACGGGTATGGATTTAGAAAGCTGGATGTTTGCGGGTTTGCCTTTACAGGAGTTCTTCAACTTCCTTCAATATGGGGGAGACTGCGGTGTGTTTGTGAAAGAGTGTTGGCTGTTTTTAGTCTTAGTTTTTCGTTTGAGTTTTATTTAGGACATCCTCCTGATGGCCTGAATGTGGAGATGACCCTTGGGGTGTTGTGCTTGGTGAATGGGAAGAGGGGTGTGTGTGTGTGTGTGACTGTGTATGCACGTGTGTGTGTCTTAATACTTAGTTCTTCATTGGCTCATCATTGACATTGGTGTCCCAAGTTTTGAGGTGTTTATGTAAACAAATAATTGAATTTAATTGTTTTACAAAAGGGATTTGTTTGCAGCACTGTTAACTGAAACTGAAGGCAGTAAGTATAATTGACCTTTCCAGGTGAGCGGGGGAGGGCATGTGTTTGGCCGAGGATAGAAACTGAAATGTGAGCCCCAGGACCATATGGCGTTCGGAAACTTTTATCATAATTTCCGTGAATAGACAATGTGCTTGACAATTACATTTAAAATTATGCTTAACGCTCACTGCACAGTGTGAAGACAGTGCTCTGGGAGAGGAGGAAGAGATTAATTGGGATTCTGTTCTACCTCTCGGTGCACTATGTCATCTGTAAACAAAGAACTGATTACGGTCACGTGAGGATTATCTGCATACAGTCGGCTTGTGTACCTGTGCGCAGAGACTCCAATCACTGTTGATTGACAGTTTGATGAATAAGATGTCCTAATACTTCAATGTGTCTTCTTTAAATGTGGTTATTTTTCTCACTAAAGATTAGTTTCCTGCCGTTAAATGAAACTTATCATTCTAATTTAAATAATAATGCTTAGAAACAAATATTGTGCAAAGATAGCTTATTAAAATTTGCTGTGGGTTTGTTTTCTTTCCCCCCCATTGGTGTTGGATCTGGAGGGATTATAGACTTACAAGCCCAATTGGGTCATGTCATTACCTTATCCCACATCAGATTTTTCACGTGACAAACCATAGCTTGGTCTTCCTGTGTGGAGTCTGTTTGGTATATCATCGTGTGAGCCAGGGACCCGGTTTTCATTTGTTGGGAGTGGCGTACGGTTGGCTCTACTGGTGTGGGGTGGCGGGGAAATGATGCATGTGTCTGTCCACATGCATTCAGATGCATCATCAGAAGCATTGGTTTTGCTGGTGATAGAAGCCTGGAAATCTTGTTATTAGCATCATAATAGTTTCAAAAAGAAATCAAGTTTATACGAGGATCTTGTTTGGTGACCATTTGCTTTTTGAGTAGTTCATACTTTCCTGCTGAATCTGTAAAACCTACATATATAATAAAATGTCATGTTTTGCAGGAACGAATGGATATTAATTACTTATTTAATTAAACGACTTACCTGAAGAATAGATGAAGAAAATGTGTTTCCCCATTGATCCTTAAATAAAAAATGATTTCTCCCGAACATTTATTTCCCTATTCCCACAGTGCTGATAATGTTTCTTTTCTGAGTCGAAAAAAACAATAATGACTTCCTTTTGGTTTTGAGCCTGCCCTTAGTTTGTTTTCAGGGCACACCTGTTACCTGCCTGCTGTATGGTGGGCACCAGGCTTTAAAGGAAGTGGCTCCCAGGGATTGGGATGAAACACTGGACTCATTGGCTTTGGCTTGGGCGCACAGAACTTTTGAATGTTGTGTTTGTTTTTGCAGTTTTGGTTTTTGCGGTTCTCTCTTCTGTCATGGTCATTGTTCATAGAATGTCTGGATAATGATTTGTTGCGTTCGTGATGTTTGTCGAATGAGATTTAAATGAGTGCGTGGAGATCCAGAGACTACCCTGGTGTGCCCCTGTAGTGTCCACCCCCTTGAGAATCCCCTGTACAGAAGTAGCGGGTCTTCAAGTTCTTAGGAGGAAGGAAGCCATAAGGAGTGAAGTCCCAGAACTTCATACTGAAAACAGTAGTGGTGAGGAGTTAGAAATTACCTCCCATTTCTTCTTCTGAACATTTTTTCTTCAGAACATCTGAACATCTTTTCATCTTTAATATCACCGTAAGAGCAGTGCTATAGGCACTGTCTCTCCTTTGCTGTTGCTTTTTTCCTGTTTGTCATAGTCTTTAGATTTGCATTAAGGATTTTTTTTTTTTTTAAGGTTTTATTTATTTGACAGACAGAGATCACAAGTAGGCAGAGGAAGGCAGAGAGAGAGAGGGGGAAGCAGGCTCCCCGCTGAGCAGAGAGCCCGATGTGGGGCTCGATCCCGGGACCCTGGGATCATGACCTGAGCCGAAGGCAGAGGCTTAACCCACTGAGCCACCCAGGCGCCCCTAGATTTGCATTAAGATGGTAACCACTGGCCACACGTGACTGTTTACACTTAAATTAATTAAAGTTAAACAGAATTTAAAAGCCAGTTCCTCAGTTGCCCTAGCCAGACATTTCAAGTGCTTAGTAACCACATGCAGCTAATGGGTACCTTAGTGGTCAGTGAAGACGTAGCGCAGAGAGTTTTACTCTACAGATGAGAGATGGTTATTCCGATTTTTTGCCTAATAGGTATTCTGAGGAAGAGACGCTGGAAAAAATCTTAAAGTCTGGAGAAGAGAGGAATTTCATACCAGGTGACTAGAACAGGGGATAAAAAGCACATGAAAATTATTACGTGAAAGCTCATCATGCCATTTTTGAATATTAGAGATAAAGACAGTATCTAAGCAGTATCCTGGATTTAAAAGTCATATAAAGAATCTGAAATCAGAATGATACCAGATTTCTTAATGGCAGCATTGGAAGTTGGAAAAGAGATTGAGTATAGAATTCTATGCAAATAATTTTTCTTTCGGAATTTAAAGTCATTCTTCTACTAGTTGTTAACTGAGAGTAGAATAAAGATGTTTGTACGTATTCCAGGATATCAGTAAAATTTAGCTTTTATATATCAATTCTCAGAAATCCACTAGGGAATGCGTCCCACTGAAATGAGAGAGTAAACCAAGAAAGGGGGAGATTTGGGATGCTAGAAACAAAGAGAATGTATTCTCAAGATGTTGTGGTTTCGAGGAGGCACGAACTCTTTAGCAGGCCTAATGCTGTCAAGTACAGACCGGAACAGAGGCAAGAAATTTCGGAAGGTGTGTATTTGGGAGATGTAGGAGTGAACGAGGGGGAAACCCATAGAGCTGACAGATTATCTGAGAATTTTGATCACGTGAAAAATGGAAACAAAGGATTGTGGACACTGCTGGAAGAATTACCAAAGGATATAAAGACAAAAAAGAAAATTAAGGAAATAAAAACAGATGCAGTTAGTAACCCAAGGAAAACAAAAAGGTTGCATAAGAAAGGAATCATCATCATACTGTATAGCTTGCTCACCAGTGTCCACTCCATTGTTGTAATGATATCTGTCAAGTATAGATTCGATCAGAGACTGTTACAGTATTGGGAAAATGTGGTAGGTTAGCGTAGGATTGAGGATGGAACTTAAAAAACCAAAATCCTCACCTATGTGTGAGAAAATCAACTAAGTGATATCCAGAGCTGATAGGGCAGAAACATGGAAGTCATACTGGGGATCACCGCCAGTAAAACAGACAGTTCTGATATTTGAAAATGGTTGCTTTGAAAATAAGAAAAATCTTAAAAAAAAAAATTGTTGCTTTGAGAAGTAGAATTGGGGATAGATGGTGTTGTAAAAAGCTTGTAAGTAAAAAGAGGAGTCTTTTGCCTCGCCTCGTTGTTTTACTTTTTAAAACAGTGCACGTATATTACTTTGATATTTTAGTGGTTGCCCTTGGCAGAATCGATACTTGGGCCAGATAATTTTTTGCCTGAGAAGGGCTCTGCAGGGCGCCTGGGTGGCTCAGTGGGTTAAAGCCTCTGCTTTCGGCTCAGGTCATGATCTCAGGGTCCTGGGATCGAGCCCCGCATCGGGCTCTCTGCTCAGCGGGGAGCCTGCTTCCCCTCCTCTCTCTCTGCCTGCCTCTCTGCCTACTGGTGATCTCTGTCTGTCAAGTAAATAAATAAAATCTTTAAAAAAAAAAAAAAGAAGGGCTCTGCTATGGGCTGCATCTCTGGCTTTGCCAGATGCCAGCAGCATTCTTCCTCCAGTCCTGACAACTAAAAATGTCCCCAGACATTGCCCACTGTCCCCTGGGAGACAGCCGCATTTGAGAACCACTGATTTAACGGATTTAAAAATCTGTTATTGAATGAATCATTGCCATACATAAAAATGCTATTCAGTATTGGTGTAATGCAGGAAACAACGGCTTCATTACACAGAACTCGAACCTCATGGCGGATGAAGTGTTCAACATTCTCTGGTTCCTCTTGCCAGTATGTGGCTTAGCCCCTGGCTCTTGGCCCGGGTAATTCAGGGCTCACTAAAAAAAGAAAGGACTCAGGAGGAAATTGCAGCTTCTCTGTTACGCTCAGTGGCTTCTGAAAACATATTTTGGATTTTTTGCGTTGTTTTCATGATGGTACAACTTGAGTTTCTCTGGGGTGCCAATGTTAATCATTACGGCAACTTGGGGAAAATATTGAGCCTTTGGATAGATTTCTGTGGTCGGTTGGCGGTGGGACAGATAAATGCATACATTCCCCCCCCCACCCCCTAGCATCTTTGTGCAAGTTCTTGGTTCACTTTTTAGCAAGTGTTTTCCCTTAGAATTTATAAAGGAAGTCGACAGGAAAATGGTTCCTCAGATTTTTTGATGTGGATGAAACCTCATAAATAATTTAATACCCTTATTTCACAGCTGAGGACTCTCTGGTCCGGAGAGAGTTTCTTATAATTAATTGGGAGCAAAGTGAGGCGTGTAAATTTGCCCTTCCTTTTTTTCCCCGTAACTTTTCTTTTTTCTCTTTTGATACAGTAGTATTAAAAGTAATACTCCTGCGTCATGGAGACGGAAGGGGGTCAGGCAGTGGGTCAGGCATCTGGCAAGTTGTGTCAGCATGTTCACACAGTTCGGGACTCTGAGCATCGTGTGCCAGGGGCATGAGCCCGTGTAAGCTTAGAGAAAAAGAGGTCACGGCTGGCTCAGCTAGGGGGTCCCGGGCTCCCGCTCTGGAGGAACTCTGTGGGTTGTCTGGTGTTTTGGAGTCACCCCTGCTGGGACTGGGCTGTCTGCAGGGCCAGCTTGCCTGGGTGGCCTCCTCTTTCCTCTGCCGGATGGGGCACTGGATGGGGCACTCGTGCTGTCCCCTGCCCAGTGTCCTGGCACTGTGCTGCACCCGTCCCCTCTCCTGACCACCCTGAGAGCGTCACCTGATGTTTTTAGAAACCTCAGTGCCCTCTTGCCTGCCTTTGTTGCCTCTGGAACCCCTCAAGCTGCAGCTCCCCTTTTCTGCCTTATCGCCTGACTTCATGGGCCAATGGGAATGCTGCCGCCTCTCTGAAGCCTCTCTAGATTTCTTCCCTGTAGTGAGCATGGGCAGAGAAGACAGTGTGGTTTCTTGTCATCCTGTCATCTGCTGTCCTCGTCATCTGTATCAATGGCTGTTATTTGCTCATCGTTCCATGATTTTTGAGAGATGTCTGTCCCTAAATGCTAAGGATCCCACAACCCCCTGGATTTCCTCCTACCTCTCTGCACGCCCGTGTCTCATCGACATCGCCTCCCTTCAGCGTTCCATCCTCGGCTAGCCCGTCTTTAGACCAGGGGTTCTCTGCAGGGTGCTTGTGACCCCCAGGGGACGGCTGGTAACATCTGGGGTCAGTTTGGGTGATCACAACGAAGGGAACGGTTGTGTGGGTTGCTACCAGCATCTAGTGGGGGGAGCCCACGGCTGCCACTCAGTGCGCAGCGCAGCCCCCCTGCAGTGGAGTTATCTGATCACGCGACAACCGTTCCCCGGGGTGAGAAACCTGGCTTTGGACATTCCCGTTCAGGCGCGGAGCTTTTGAATATCCTGGTTACGGGATGACTTCCAGACTTAACTCTGCAGCCGCGCCCTCTCCTGATGGCTCAGACTGGGGTCCTTCGCGACCTCGTCAGGAGTCCACCGATAGCTAGGGAGGGCGTTTCAGAGTGGACACGCGAAAAAGTCTTGCGTTTCTTCTCTTTGGTCCGCCTACATCTTAGGAAATGGCGCCACCTTCCAAACTGTTGGCTCAAGCCCTGAAGCTAGGAATCATGCTGGGTTCTCCACTCCTCTCCCCATCACACACGCTTCCCCCCCCCCCCCCCCCCCCCCCCCCCCCCAGTCCACTAGGTCAGAATGTCTTAGAACCCTGTATACTGCGTTTCATGCCAGCACCGTGTGAGTCACTGGTGGTTCTCCATTGAGCAAGAGCTTCTCTGGATTTTGTTCTAAGCATGATGGGAGTCCCTGAGGGTTTTTTAAAATAGCAGGACGATCACATTTTCTTTTCTCATTAACTCTGGTGCTGGGTGAGGAATAAGGTGTAGTGGGGCCTGTGTAGGATCAAACTCCTTTCTGTGGGCTGTGAGGTCCTCTTTGACCTGGGACCAGCTATTACTGACCTGGTGCCCAGCCCACTAGCCCTCCTCCCTCCTTCTTGCCAAGGTGAGTCTCACCACAGGACCCTTGCACTTGCTTTGTCTGCATTGTGGCCTCTCGCCCCCATTCTTGCTCCCTCCTCAAAGAATGCTGCCCCAGGCCGCAAAGTGAGTAAACTCCTTGCCCTGGTCACTGTCTCTTCTCCCACCAGCTGGGGTAGCAGTAGTTCCGTCATCCAGCGTGACCTCGCTTTGCATTTGCTTTCTAGTTTATAGTCCCTGCTTTTCCATCACCAGGTTCCCCTGCTTCTCCCTGCCAAGATGGGAACATTCCACAAGGCCAGGCACCGTGTGTCCCTAATACCGGAACCGCAACAAGCATCGTTTGCATTTTCTGCAAGATTGAATGAGCCGTTGTCAGTGGAAACTTGCTGAGTTGGGTTGAATGTAGAAATACCTGTGTTTTCAAATAGCATTTTTTAGGAGGGGTAGGAGAAAATGTGTCTGGTAAGAGTGGACATCAGTTTTCGACATTGCCTAGTAATAGGATCATAATTGCCTGCGTGATAATAAAACCGACCAGATTTGTGTGCCTTCGCTGGGGAACGAAGCTGAGGAGTCCGCGGTGGTGGTTGTGTGACGTCTGACATAGTGATTCTTCCGGTTTTGTCGTTCCCTGATTCAGATATCTGCTGGCCTGTGGAATGGTAGACGGTGTACTTCAAGATGTTTTCATGGATGCTTTTGCCTTACTTGGTTATTTTTCATTAACAGGTGACTGAAGACAGAAAGCAGGCCTTGAAATAAACCCTCGAAGGAAGAACGATTTGCCTACACTTGGCTCTGAGTAAGTGAAATTGTAAAATGGATTTCTTATTATGTAATAAATATCTTGTCAACCTCTTCGTATTTTCTGTGCTTAAAAATGAAATGTTACCGTATTGGCTCTAAGTCCTGGAAATGGTGATTTCTCAAGATTTCTTGTAACAGGTAATTTTGCTAGCCAGGAAATGCCGTGTTGTCTGCCTGATATGCTTCTTTCTGTTGAGCTTCTGGAAGTCCGAGACTTTAGGAAAGAGAAATGGAGATGGCCAGTACGATCTGCGCGCTTTGCAGAGAAGTACCCTTTCTGCTCGTTTCCCAGATGCGTCTGAGGCCCTTCTCTGTCTTTAGAAGGTGACTTGTGACCAGCAAGGGCTTCTGACTCTTGCTCTGCCACGCGCACGTTCTTCTCAGTGCGTGTGCGCGGACTGACAGGCACCGCGTAGCCGCTTGTGGACCAGCCAGGGTCTTTCAGAAACACCTCGTCGGCACGGCCTGTGACGGCGGCCCCTAACAGGTGTGTTTTCCCTCGTTCTCAGCCCCTCCTGGGCTGTCCTTAGAGCAGAAACTCCAGAGTCCTGGAGAACAGGCCTTCGGGGCCCTGGAGCTATCTCGTGGCTGCTGCGTCGCACCGGGTCTGCAAAGAGGCCAGGCACCCTCTCAAATCAAGGATGTCCTTTTCAGAACACTTGGTATGAAAGATCTTCAGTCTCTGGGATGACCGTTCGTTCAGTCTGTTACCTCTGGAGCATTGGGGCATATACAGAGATGTGGGAAACGTGTCTTGTTTTGGGAGGCGAGGCCTTATGTACCCATGAGGTGGGGGGCGCGGCAGACAGCCGTGGTGGGAATGGGTGTCCCATGCATGGTGTAGACGGTCCGTGCCGAGGGAATTCTGAGCAGCGCTCTTTTCAAAAGTTTTATTTATTTTATTTCTCTAAAGGTTTTATATATTACCCGAAAGAGCATGTGCGTGCAGGAGCAGGGGAAGGACCGAGGCAGAGGGAGAAGCAGACCCCCTGCAGAGCAGGGGGCCCGAGTGGGGCTCGGGGGGGCTGGATCCTGGGATTCCGGGATGGTGACCTGACCTGAGCTGAAGCGGACACTTACACAGCTGGGCCACCCGGACTCCCCCGAGTTCTGGGCAAGGCTCTGAACAGCACGTGGCGGAGCAGCTGAGGAGGCTGGACGTTCGTCCTGGAGGCGAGACTCCCGATGGGTGTGCAGGTGGGCGGACGAAGTACGTTCTAGGCTGGGGACGGACGTTGTAGGCAAAGGAGAGGATCTGGGAACAGCAAAGCTTTTTTTTTTTTTTTTTTAGATTTTATTTATCTGATGGAGAACTAGCGAACGTGAGGAGGGCAGCCGCAGGCAGAGGGAGAAGCAGACACCACGTGGAGCCAGGGAGCCTGATGCAGGGCTCGATCTCGGAACCCCGGATCGTGACCTGAGCCCAAGGCAGCTGCTTCACTGATTGAGCCCCCCCCCCCCCCGGGTGCCCCACTCCTTTTTGTTTAATAGGGAAAGTTGATAAAGCAGCCGGGGGATTGGGGGGGGTGACGGGTGATGGGGGAGCAGAGAGCGCGCGGGAAGGGCGAGCGCTGTGACTGGACGGTGCCTACGCCGTGTTCAAAGGAGACTTTGACTCTTAGTGTTAGGGCTGCCTGGTCTCATCCACCTGGACGGCCCCGGGGACTGCAGGCCCGTCAGTATCGGAGGGACAGCCTGTAGACTGAAAGGGCACCGGAGGGGCTCTCAGAACCAGTCCGCACGGGGCAGAAAGAACAGCAGTTGTGACAAGATGGTCCTAAAACACGTGTGTGCCAGATGTTGGTGGCATTTGCTCACACCTTCCCTGAGACAGTTCGTGGAGGGGACACGTGCTGGGGGTTCTCTTGGCTGGGTTCGCGGACTGTGCCCCCGCCCCCGCAATGTGAGTCCTTCCACCAGAGCCATCCGTGGACCGTCGTCATACTAGAGCCTTCCCCGTCGGTGACAAGCACCAGTCTACTTCCCGTGTCTGCGGGTTTTCCCGTTCCTGGGCGTTCTGTGGAAACTTTGGCATCGTTCGCTCTGTGTTCTTAGGGCTGGCTCCTGTCTCTCAGTGTAACATTGTCACGATCCCTCCCATGTAGCAGGACACACCTGCGTGTCATTCCCTTTTCTTGCCAAATACTGTCCCATTGTGTGAGTAGGGGCCCGTTTTGTGCATGCGCTCATCAGTCCACAGTCACTTTGAATGCTGCTGTTCCACATTGATGTTAGACTCGCAGGAAGTGGCAGAGACAGAGCTGGGAGGTCTAGAACAGCCCCCCCCCCCCACCTTCCTGTAATGGGGGATCACCATCCGAGACCCTGTGCTCTCACAGGGGTAGATGGACGCTGGCCCCGTGGACCAGATGCGGACCTTCTGTGCATCTCACCAGCGTTCACGTGCACTGTGTGTGTCTCTGTGTGCGCGCTTACACGCTTGTGTACAGGGGTGTCACGTACACGTTCATGCAGCCAGCGCCCTAATCTGACGCATGCTGTTACGTGACCAGCGGAGCTCCTCATGATGCTGCTTTAGGTCACCCTCTCCAAAGCCTGGCCACCCCGGGTCTCCGTCTCTGGAGTTCCGTCATCTCGACAGTGTCACGTGAATGGAATTGTTCGGAGACTGCTGCCTTGATTCTCTCGGCCTGAAGCCCTCGAGGTCTGTCCAGGCAGTGAGTGTCCACCGCCACCGAGCTGTACCGCCGTTTGGGTGTCCCAGAGCTCACCGATCCAGCCACTCGTCCCGGGGCGCTCGCAGTCTTTCCCGCTGGGGCTGTTACAGATAGCGCTGCTGTGAACATCTGTGCACAGGTTTTGGGGTGGACCAGACGCGTTCGAAGTCCCCAGTTTGTTCCTCGGAGAGCCCTGTGAGATCGGTGCCCGTGTTGGGGTCCATGGACCAGACCAGAAACGATGGCACAGCAAGGCTGTGGGGCTCCCAGGGTCCCGTGGGGGAGCGGGCGGTTGCAGTGGCCTCCAGCTGGCTAAAGCCCCTCTCGAGCCACTGTGTTCAGAAGGGACGGCCGTGGGGCTGGGCCTCCCTGCCTTCAGAACCCTGTTGACTGGAGAGTGAGACCCCCTGGCCACCCAGAGGGAGCTGGGCACTGAGCTGTGCCTCTAGGGACGATTGCCTTCGCAGGCAGGCACAGTGGCTATGCAAGGAGCAGAGCCTAGCCAGCAGCGAGCTGCTTCCCCATCGGGGGACCGCTGTGTATGGGGAAGCAGCAGCTCAAAGAGGCAACTTCTAGTTCCTTCAGCAGAGGGGCCAGCAGGAAGCCCGGGGGCTGTCATTAGCTGGCAGGCCGTGGGGGTCAGGCCCGCGGGCTCTGCCCATTGCTGTGGAGAACCACCAGGCTGCACTCTCTAGGACTAGCCACGCAGCCGCGCTGTCTCCAGGAGCTGCCTTCAGGGGTCCTGCTCGTTTCCACGGTGGTGGGGCGGTGGGAGGGGGGCGGGTGAGCGAATCGAAACGCTAAAAGGTACGGTACCCTTTGCCTCCGCGTGGCTGTCGCTGTTCCTGGGAGATCAGAGGAAGGAGAGTCACGGCGGCCGACCTCGAGTCTGCCAGCTCTGGTCTCCCCTCTTGTTTTCATCAGCCACGCCCTGTGGGACCTCTAGAAACTGGTTAGCGCCTTTGAGCCTCAGTTTTCTCCTCTGTACAGTGGGAAGTTAATCCCTACTTTGCAGTCCTTTGGCATAAAACACGACACTGCGGGTTGTTGTGTAGAGTCCGTGTAATTCCCTCTTTGCCTACTTCTGTTGTCCCCTCCCCACCCCGCAGCCTGCAAGTGAGTCAGAACGCTGAGATCCTCAGTGTTTTCTTTTGGTCTGTATGCTGTTCACCCAGCGTGGAGGGGGGTGTTCGTGTGTGTGTCTTATTCTAAACATTTGACATCCGCTTTCTCATTCATCTCCCACTGCTGTCCTTCTTGCGGTCTCAGTCACAGGATGGGCGACCACTTCTCACCAGTTCCTATTTATTCGTACAGTCCACGAAGGGCACGAAAGACCCAGGTGCTTGTGTATCAGAGGGAGCCGCAGCTCAGAGCAGTGGTGCAGTGGAGCCTGGAGGGTTGGTTCGTGTTAGAGTTGATTAGGACTGGGCACTGTGGGGCGCCTGGGTGGCTCAGTCAGTTAAACGTCTGCCTTCGGCTCAGGTCATGATCCCAGGGTCCTGGGATGGAGCCCCACATCATGCTCCCTGCCCAGTGGGGAGCCTGGTTCTCCCTCTCCCACTCCCCCTGCTTGTGTTCCCTCTCTTCGCTGTGTCTCTTTCTGTCAAATAAATAAAATAAAATCTTTTTTTTTTTAAAAAAAAGGACTATGCATTGTCATAGGGACAAGACAGGGACTCTGGTAGGTCTCAGCTGGGCGGTGCGTCGTGTTGCAGACCAGCCCCGTTGAGGGGGTTTCATTCTAACTTAGTAAAGGTGGCGCCCCAGAGGGGTCTTCCAGCAGGCTCAGAGTGCCCGGTGGGGGTGGAGTGTGGGGTATTGCTGAGCTGGTCTTACTGTCTTATCAAAAGCAATAAAGCCTCACAGGTGACCTTGGAACCTTTGCTTCTTCATTTAAAGGCGTCAGTTCCGTGTGGATAATCCAAGAGCACAATTGTTTTTTGTGGTCTCCGCTGATGAAAGGTCCTTGACGAGTGCTGTTCGAGAACACGACCCAGCTTCGTGCCCTCCCTGTCAGCGTGCCGCTCGCATGTACTTGGTGTCTTTTCTTTCAAATGCCATTTGTCTTCACCCGCTTCCGCAAAGGCCCGGATGTGCACATGGGGCCGCGCGGACGTGGCCTCCAGGTTATCAGGAGAGCGGCCTCCTTGTGGGAAGCTGGTACTGCCTTTCTCCGGAGCCCAGGCAAGCCGGGAGGAGTGCGCCCTCTTCCCACCTGACAGACTGAGAGTCAAGTGACTTTCCTCACGTTGCAGTTCGACTCACACGGACATTAATTAAGTTCTTGATGAATTAAACTCGAGGATAAACTCTTGAAATTGGCTTTAGGTTCTGGTTGTGACACAGCCAGGAAGGGGCCTCAAAATGAAACAATTCTTTGGTTTCTGACGTTTTTCAGTACTGTCTCTTGTAATAAATCAGTATGTTTTTCCTAGTATTTGCTTTGTAAACAGGGGTGGTTCCCAGGTGTCGCTCAGTTCAGGGCATGGTTATCGGGGGGGGGGTGTTTTTTCCCCCAGGGGATATGTGGCAAAGTCTGGAGCCCTGTTTTTCAAGCGGTGGGGGGTGTGTGGGGACGGGATACTGACATCTAGGGGTAGAGGCGGGCGGCTGACAGGCGCCCTCCAGGGCCCCGGATGGCCTCCCTCACGCCCTCCCACACCCGAGACTCTCCTGGCCCAAGTGTCAGTCGTGTCGAGGTCGGCTGGTTTGAGACATGGCTCACAACTTCGCGTGTGTATACTCCAGCCCTCTGTTCCTGTCCTAGTACTGACTGTCGGCCCTGGCATGGGTCTGAAGCACCGCGGTGGCAAGTTTACATGCATTAGGCCTCCTACGGTGACTCCAACACTCAGTGTGACTATAAATTTGGAAAAGAATAAGGCTCTAGCCTTGGATTTCTATTCCTAATTTATGTTTTTCTTTGTATTAAAAAATAGTTTTTTATTGTGATGAAATATATGTATCGTGTAATATACTACCTTAACCACTTCAGAGTTTCACCTTAGTGTCATTAAGTTCACATTTTTGTGCAACTTTTGGTCATCTTCCTAAGTGGAAACTCTGCCCCATTAAACATGGATTCCTGTCCTCCAGCCCCTGGCACCCACCGTTCCAATTTCTGTCTCTGGATTTGCCTGTTCTAGGTATCTCTATAGGTGGCATCATACAATATTCGTCTTTTTTTTTTTTTTTTAAGATTTTATTCATTTACTTGAGAGAGAGAGAGAGTAATAGAGACAGAGCATGAGAGGGGAGTGGGAGAGGGAGAAGCAGGGTCCCCGCTGAGCAGGCAGCCCGATGCGGGACTCGATCCCGGGATTCTAGGACCAGGACCTGAGCTAGGCAGTCGCTCAACCAACTGAGCCACCCAGGTGCCCCCGTATTTGTCTTTTTGCGTCTGGTTTATTTCAGTCAGCGTCATATGTCCCAAGTTCATCCATGTGGTAGCATGGGTCAGAATGCCCTTCCTTTTTGGCTCTGAGTAATGCTCCATTCTGTGTAGAGACCACGTTTGGTTTATCTTTTTGTCCATTGGTAGATGGTTGAGTAGTTTACAAAGAAATAATTTAAAGTGGGATCCCCTGCGACTGGCTCGTCACTGCTGTTTAGAGAGAGCTAGCCAAGGATTGTGGATTCTCGTGGTGAAATTGTGCTGTGCCCACACAGAAACTGCCAGACCGTTCCTGCGGCGCGCCCTCAAGTGCTCTTTACACAGCCTTCTGCTGTCTTCGGAACTACAGGTGGCCCTCGATTGATGGGTTTGGACTGTATAGGTCCACGGAGATGCAGGGGTTTTTGGGTAAATATAGTGCAGTTCTGTAAATTTATTTTCTCTTCGTATGATTTTCTTCCTCTCTCTCTTTTTAAAGAGATGTGTTTATTTCGGAGAGTGAGAGAGCGTGCACAGGCCAGCGGGAGCAGGTGGAGGGGGAGGAAACCGGCTCCGGCAGGTGCCCTGCTGAGCGCGGAGCCCAGTGCAGGGCTCCATCTCACCACCCTGGGGGCAGGACCTGAGCTGAATCAAGAGTCCCACGCTTCGCCCACTGAGCCACCCAGCCACCCTTCCATATGATTCTCTTTATGGCGTTTTCTTTTGTCCGGCCGACCTGATCGTGAGAACACAGTATGTAATACAGGTCACATGCTACACATGCGTGAACTGACAGTTCGTGTTGTCCGTAAGCTCCCGGTCCTTTTGGGGCAGCCGGCAGTTTGACGCAGGTTTTCAGCTGTGTGGGGGGTGGGGGTCCCTAGGCCCTGAATAGTTCAGGAATCAGCTGTACTCTGCTGAGATGAGCTTTATACGTTTGTTCCTCCTGCTTAGCTTCCAAAGCAGGAGCAGTGGAAGTATTGAAAGCAGTCGCAGAAGGTTCCAGAAAGGCACCCCTGCCCTCCCACTTCCCACCATGCAGTCTTGCAGTGGGATCTCCTTCCTCTCTCTGACTGGACCATCCTGCACCTGTCCTTGAATGGGCTTTCTTCTTCCCACCTCCTGGGACCTCACTTGGGCTCTGCCTGTATGCTCTGTGGAGGCATTTTTGCAGTCAGCATGCCGAGGTCTTTACATGAAAAGATGTTTGGTTATACTGCGATGCCGTGTCTGTCGCTGCACAGGGCTTAGCACTGGGCGCTGACTTTGTCCGGGCCGGCGACCTATCCCAGTACTCACCCAGTTCATCCCAGGGCTCTCTCCTTACGGGCGTGGCCTCGGAGCCGCCCTGAGTGAGTAGTCACACGCAGCAGTCAGAATGCGATCTTTGACGTTTTGGTGGGAAGTAGGACAGAACGGATGAGGCTTTATGCAATCATTTGTGCAGAGAATGAGTGCTTTCGGAGCGCTGGGGGCTAGGGGTGGAGCGGGGCATCGAGAGGGCTGCGGCAGCTGAGATGGGCTTTTCGGTCGCGCATGGGAAGAAAGGCGGAAGAGCAGCGCGGAGCTCGCCCGAAGCAGTTAAAAGCCTGTTGCAGGAACCGGAGCCGGTGGAGCAGTTTACCTTGCTTCACAAAGTGCTCTCGTGGCATTTTCAGTTCCTCAAAATGACGTCTGCTTTTTTATTTCAAACTAATGAAATAAGACACTCTCACCCACTTGTCGTTTTGTAAATCCGAAGAAAAGCTTCCTTTGTAGGGCAGGTCCTCCCAGCAGGAGGATTTTTCCGGCTTAGACAGTGGGCTGCATTTAATCTCTATTATATATTGCTGATTACTTTTAAGTACGATTTTAAATTTTAATTTATGGTTTCTTTTAAAAATTAATTACATTTTTGGGTGCATTCATTATTTCATTAAAAAAACCTCCCCGTCGTAGGCGCTGTATTTGGCCTTTAGTATCTTCTCTGTCTGCTTTAAAGACATTTTTCTGTGTGACCACATGCGATTGGGTTTACAAAATATGGATTCCCCTAAGCCCCCAAGTTTCAGTTGCAGATGGCACGTTTGCCGCTGAGTCCTTTTCCCAGTGTTTGCCTCCAAGAATATTGTCATTTCGTGCTCTGTAGCTGTTTGTCTTTGTCAGAAGATGCGGGGTAGGATATTCATCTTGTATGAAATTCAGATAAGCAGGGAGCAGATGGAATTATGGCTCTGGAAACCTCTAAACTCTGCAGCTGTGCTGAGTCATTAACCTGTGAATAAAGAAATTCTGGACTGTGGCTCACAAGGGCTGGTGTGACCCGATGGGCACAGAATCCATCACCTTGTCGGGGAGAGACCTCTGCTGCCGCGTCTTCTCGGGTTTGGGCTTACTGCTGTCCTGTCGCGCTCTGGGCTTCCTCTGGGCCAAGAAGAAGCGCCGAGTCGTGTCCTCCACACGGGCCTCCCGAGCGGCGGGCAGAGCTGCCGGCATTCCGGGAGCTGTGGGGGTGCCAGGGGCCAAAACAAGTTCCTGGGTCTTTCGTCTCCAGAGGCTGGGGAGAGCACATCGCACCCTGTGTCGGGCAGGGACCAGTGCAGGAGAGGCCCAGCTCCAGCACTGAGGGAACCTTCCCGGGCGTCTTAGTAAACCTTCAGTAGGACTTCATCAAGAGGACGAAAGCATGTGCAAGTCATAGCGCGGTGCACTGGGCCATGTGGGGATTTGGGGAATGGTAGTGACATCATTCTGTGGGACCAGAGCTGATGGCCGGAGTATACCACAGAATGTGCCAGATGCTTAGACACGAGGAGGTGTGGTTGGTGACTTGCCTCCCAGCACCTTGGCTAGGACACACTTCATGTAGGATTATGGAGGAAGGGGCTCAGGTGAGCAGGCAGCATCTCGTTGCCCCATATGTCTGAGAGTCTCCAGCAAGAAAAAGTGTCCTGTCTAGAGAGTGCAAAAGCAGTTTTTTTTTTTTTTTAAGATTTTATTTATTTATATGAGAGAGAGAGAGCATGAGAAGGAGGATCAGAAGGAGAAGCAGACTCCCTGCTGGGCAGGGAGCGGGATGCAGGACTCGATCCCAGGACTCCAGGAACGACCTTAGCTGAAAACAGTCGCTTAACTAACTCAGCCACCCAGGCACCCCGCAAAAGCAGTTTTGAAAAGGTTACCCCTGTGTTGCTACAGTCAAGTAAGTGAGTACCCCCAGACCGCCATGACCCTCGCTTCACTTCATCGGAGTGGAAATGCCCCATGCTTGGCTGTGTGAATTGTCCTGGAGAAGGACTTGTGTGTTCTGAGCGCGTACATCATTCACAGCCCGTGCTAGCTGAGCGAGAGCAGCTTTCACCAAAGGTATGTTTTGAACAGCTTCATGGAGACATAATTCACCTACCATCCCATTCGTTCATTTGTTCAGAGTATCTGATTCCATGGCGTTTGGTATATTCACAGAGTTTTACAACCGTCCCCACGATCTTAATTTCAATACACCAAAAAGAAATGCCGCACTCCTTAACAGCAACTCCCCGGTCTTCCTCCCCGGCCCCTGGCAGCTACTAGTCTGCTCACTGTCCCTGTGGATTTCCCAGTTTGGTACATTTCGTTAAATGGAAGCAGAGAATATGTAGCCTTTCATGACTTGCTTCTCTCTCTGCATCGTGTCTTCGAGGCCCAACCATGTTGTAGCACGTGTCAAAGCTGTGTTCCTTTTCAGCCAGATGATGCCACTCCGTCGTATGGAATGATCCTCTGCTGTCTCCCCAGTCCTCAGCTGACGGAGACTTGGGTGGTTTCTGCTCTTTGAATGATGCTACCGTGAACAAGCCGGTACCAGCGTTGATGGGGATACCTGCAAATGAAACTCTAGAGGACCCAATGAGCTGTTGCCTATCAGGATAATATAGGAATGTTTTTAGGATGCAAATGTACATTTTTTTTAAAGGCTTATTTATTTATTTGAGAGAGAGAGAGAGACGGGGGGAGAGAGAGAAAGCACAGAGGGAGAGGGAGAAGCAGGCTTCCTGCTGAGCAGGGAGCCCGACATGGGGCTCAGTCCCAGGACCCTGGGATCATGACCCGAGCCAAAGGCAGATGCCTAACGACTGAACCAGCCAGGCGTCCCCTCAAATGTACATTTTAAAAGTTATATTTACTGGGGTACCGGGGTGGCCCAGTCAGTTAGGTGCCAACCCTTGGTTTCTGCTCAGGTCATGATCTCAGGGTTGTGAGATCGAGTTCTGCATTGGGCTCTGCACTCAGCACGGAGTCTACTTAGGATTCCTCCTCCCTCTGTCCCTCTCCCCTGCTCTCTCTCTTTCTAAAATAAACAAACCTTAAAAAACCAGTGATTTATTGTTTTTATTTTTTATTACCATAGGTTCTCAGTGAGATAAGTGTACTTTTAAATTTGCATCTTTTTGTTGCCCCCCGCCAAGCCCGTTGGTTAGTAACTGCTCAAGATATTCACGCATGAGTGTGCTCTGTTTGGGAGTCAGGCTGGTCTGTGTCTCCGTATTTGGGTGGACACCAGGAGTCCCTGGTGAGGTACCATGGCACCGTGATAGATGAGGCTGGCCGTCTAGCCGGCTCCACAGATCTCCACAGATCTCACTAGGATCAGTAACTGAAGTGGCTGTCAGCCATTTTCCTTTTACCCAAATTTGAAAGTTTAGGCCAATCTCAGTGCCTTCCAGGCTCATAGTTTTTTCATTTATTACATGTAGATTTAGAGTAAATGTCTTCTTGCTTGAGTAGGTGTACACTGAAAACGGACTTAACATCCTGTGTTCATTGGACTAAAAAAAAAAAAAAAACAACCAACGTTAACTGCTAAGTAAAATTATAAGTTTAAGGTCAAGTGGTCAGTTTGTAGAAATTCCAGATTTTTTTTTTTTTTTAACTCTTCGAATAGCATGACACTAAAAGAAAAGGGAGTTTTTCCTATTTTCCTGAGCGTAGAATCTCAGATGTTCTGGTGTTAGTTTGAACGTGCCCACCAGTAGTTACTCTTCCGCTGAGGTCTTCAAGAAGCTTGCGGGGGCGTTAGCCCAGTGAAGACCTTGGATAACCTGGAGTCACCTCCAGCAGAACTTTCTGTGTGGAGAGGGAACTCCTCATATCGGTGTTGCCGGTGGGGGAGCCACGAGCCCCAAGGGTCTCTTCATCACTTGAAATGAGCCTCGTGGGCCGGAGGAGCTCAGTTATAGGTTTCATTTAATTTTAATTCATTAAAGATTACATAGCTGGAGACCTGGAAACCACTGTCGGACCTAACCCTTTAGAATAGGGCTTCTCTGCGTGGGTGATTCTGCATTTGCCGCCCCTCCCCCTCCCCAGACCTCTAGCACTGTCTGGAGGCCTTTGTGATTGTCCTGACTCGAGGACCGTGCCGTGGCATCTAGGGAGCGGAGAGCCGGGGTGCTGCTCAGCAGCCTGCAGTGCCGGGGATGGTGACCGACAGGGTGGTTTGGACCTCAGCATTTACAGCGCCGTGGAGGAGAAACCCTGTTTCAGACTCACAGGGCCGGCATGGTCCTCGGGGATGCACCCCCGGCTCGTGCATGCAGACGTGGCTTGCTCATGGGGTCCGATGGGGCCAAGATGAGGCCAGTGAGCCAGGCCTCCACCTCCGTGTGGCTTGGACATCAAGCGTCGGAATAAATAGAAAGTCCGTGTTCGTTAGTGGGCAGACCAGTAACACAGCGGCAGTCTTACGTGTTTCAGTGGGTCCTGGCTTTAGTCGTTAAATGAGGGGCAGGCAGAGCTCTCTGCCTCTGCACTGTGTTCCCTCAAATCCAGTATAGGGAACCCTGAACCTCAGCTCCGCACAGCCCTGCTCCCCAGCATCATGAGAGGGGGCCGCGGTGCCCAGAGATGCCCTTCTCGCTTCCAGGTTCACATACTCATCTCTCCGAGAGACCTAGAAAGCATTTGGAAAGGTCCTCTTTTACAAACCAGTCTTGGCACTGTTGGGCAAAGGCCAAAACCATTCATTGGATAATTGCAGGGCAACTCTAACTTCCCGTTCGGTGGGTGATGAAATTAGTGGGAGTGCTCCCCAGTAAAGCTGTCCCCAGCATGCACACCTTTGGAGGTGGTCCCCCACTTCCCCGGCTCCCCAAGGCCCCGCCCCCCAAACCAAAGGGCCGTGGCTAGAGGTGGCCCCGCCGTGGAGACTCAGCGTTGTAATTAGTGACACACGTGTTTAAGCGTTGCAGTGGAAGGTCAGTCGCTGCCGGGCTGGGGGGCAGGCAGGAGGGAAGCCCCAGAGATGGAGGGCTGAAATGGGGCTCTGTTGGCGGGGCAACGTGGGCCGAGATGCTGCCGTTCACACAAGAGCCGTCCTGTGTCCGAGTACAAATGGGTTGCCTGTGATGGGATACAGGGGCGGCCTTGGCAGCGAGACCACGCCGGGCATAATGGGACTTGAATTGGCCGTTTCTTTTTGGGATCCTGCAAATGCTTGCGGCATCTATCGTCCTGAGGAAGCTTGGACAGCTTGCCAAGCAGATAATATTGATGGTTAAAAAAAAAAAAAAAAAAAAAAAGTGAACCCATGATGCGTCTCTTCCCTGAAAATGATTTTTATCCTCTTTGCAAAAAGCAGAGATGGAGGTAGGACAGATGTGTCAGCAGCTTCCAAAGCCAGTTATCCAAGGAGTTAAATGGCAGTCATTCAGAGCAGTAAGCTTTCTGGCACTCCCAAAGAAGCCCCAGGGGGATTTTGGATCTTATTTAATGTAAAATTCCTTGAAGCAAAGACTGCAGGCATTTTGTTACGGTTTCAGGCAGTTTATTGTGTTTCTTCCCCCCCCTAAATATTTGTGAATGTGTGAATGAGTCTGTGTGCTAACCACGGAAGTAAAACCACAGGCAGGGGAGGGAGTGTCGGCTAAATTCCTTTTCAGTCGACAACGTGATGCAAGTGGCTGTAACAGATCTAAAATGGGCCCCGACCCGTCCCCGCTCAGGGCTCTGGCAGGCTGCTCAAGGCATGCTCACGAGCCCTGACCTTCAGTTTGGTTATGATGGGAACTTTGTGCCCCTGACTGGGGGGTGGGGGGTTAAGCAAATGCACTGCTTCGAGGGTGTTGATTGTACCTGTGTGACTGACCGGCCTTCCCATTTCTTGCATGGGCGCTTCCTGATGGAACTGGCATTGGAACGGGGATAGTTGGATCGGCTCTCTGCTGGCACGTGTGAGCCAAGGCGGAATTCAGAAGCATGCCCTCCTGCCAGGCTCCGGGAAGAAGGGACAGGGAAGCAAACCACTGGGGATGGTTGTCCCGTGACACAGCCCACGATGCCTGGGCATGTGGGGATTCTGGATGCGGGGGTTGGATGTGGGGATCCCCAAGTGGCTGCTCTTGGGGAAAATCTTTGTTCCCAGTGAGCCCCGTGGGAGACCGATGTGCACACTGGCATGGATGAGAAGTGGGCGGTTTGGGCATGGAGGCCCGGGTACAGCTCCGCGTTCTCCCCCGACACCCGCCTGGTCGCTGCAGGTGGTACCTCTGCTCCTGTCTTTCCCTGGGAGGAGAGCGGAGCAGGAGCACGGAGCCCTGGCTCTCAGCGGGATCAGGAGCGTCTTCGAGGATGTCAGGTGCAGAACACGGACGGACAGACATGGCTGAGGACATCTTACCTGGGTTCAAGAAGCCAGAGCGGCCTGGGCTGGGAACTGGCTCTGATGGGCTGTAACATCCCGTCTGTCCTCAAACCACCGCTGATTCTCCGGGGTGTTACGGTTCTCCTTAGTGCTGGGAAAATGATGGCGCCATCCATCTTGAGTGCCTAGAAATTACGACACAGTTAAGTTAAAATTTTAAAGCCCTCTTTCCTGTGAGGCCTGACATGGTAATTATTCAAAAGAATTTTCATTTTATTTTTTTAACCTTCTGAAAGGCCATCTGAGTAAGTCTGATTCAGTGTGCATATCCACAGTTCTTTTTTCTTGGTCTCTTTGGTAATGAGGCTTGGTTCTACCATTTCTTTAGCCCCAGGCTAACTCAGGAGGGGCAGAGTTCATGCTTTGCCACAGAACGTTTCAGGGATTTGGCTTCCCAGTGAGGAGCTTTCCAGGACCCTGGATTTTCACGGAAGGGCAGTTTTTCCGTTCTGCTCTAGCATTGGGCAGTGTCAAAAGATACTTGGTTGTCCAAATTGGGGAGGTGCTGCTGTCATCTCGTGGGTGGAGGCCAGGGAGGCTGCTCAGCACCCTGCCATGCCCAGGACACCCCGCTGCAGGGCGGGACCCCATCCCGCCTGGCAATGGTGCCCCGAGGAGAAACCCTGCTCTGCGGTGCTTCTCATTTGCTCGGCACTGCGGGAAGTGTTCTCCGCCCACAGCTTGTCTCGTTGGAGAGGGCCAAGTCCCTGTCCCATCCAGATGTGCAGGTCTCCGAATTCTGAAAGGAAATTGGAAATGTGAGGGTCACATCCAAGGAGACCTACTGTCCGCAGAACAAAGGAGAGGGCCGGGAGCTGGTGGAGGCGGATCCAAGGACATCTACTGTCCGCAGAACACAGGAGAGGGCCAGGAGCTGGTGGAGGCGGGCCTCCCGGCGCAGCTGAGTTCTGTTTCTCCTTCCCTTGTTCATTCAGATTCTGCCGAAGTTTCTCCCAAAGGCTGCGGACTCGAGGCTGCCCCTCTGATTTCATTTCTTCCCAGTGCAATTTAGGTGAAGCTGGAGCAGACTGTTCCCTGAGGAGGAATTAGGGGAATCAGGCCCGGCCTTTGCTAAATAAATGTATCAGGAAACTCGAGCATCTTTACGAGAACGCGGCTGACCATTTCCCACAGCATGGTCAGGGTGGGAGGCCGGGCAGCAGGCGGCCGCAGCTTCCCTTGGACAGATGGAGTGTTGCAAAGGTCCCCGCCCTCCCAGACACATCCTTAATGAAGCTGCTTCAGAACTACGAGCCTGTGTTTAAAGAGCGTGCTCGTGGTAGCTTTAAGTGGGATCCCCCCATGTTACAGTCCTCTCGTTGGCCTTGGCCTACATTACATTAATGAGGCCTGTGAGCTGCTTTGCACGCAGCCTGCTGATGCGTCCCACTGGGAGTCGCATTCCTGAAGTGGCCACCGTAGCAGACGGTGATACTTTCAGCATGCAGATTCCCTGCTTTCTGTTCAAGTGCTGTCGGCGGACCGCATGCAAGAGTCCCTTATTTTCATACAGATGTGGGTGTATGTCCTTCACCCCGGTGATGGCCTTCACCTGAACAAGCAGAGAGGGAGGGGACCTTTGTGAACTTAAGATTTATTTTGAGAATCTTGGTGTTTGCTTGGTGGGAAGGTCACTTGTTGGGGTGGTCGCTTGGCGGGATGGGTGCTTGGCGGGGAAGGTCGCTTGGTGGGATGGCTGGACGGCAGTGTGCAGTGGCAGCTTCGGTGCATGGGGACCCTGTGCCTTTGTTGTTTCTCTTTCAGAGAGGGTAGTGAATAAAATCGGATATTAAAGCTGATTGCATTGGTTAAAGATTGGGACAGGTGTTGCATAGGCAGTTTATTTGCATACTTGTCTGCTAGTTCCTGACGGATACACTCTTAGCTTATTAATGTGGAATCGTCAGACATACTCGAAGCGTACAGAATATTTCCTGTATTTTCCCATGTATCTGTCACTTGGTTTCAGCCACCATCAACATCTGTCCCTCCCTGTTATTTTTTGTAGGGAAATTTAAAGCAAATTCAGACGCTACATCGTGTCACCCGCCAGTGTATCAGAATGTGCCTCTGATACAGAAGGATTTTATTCATACACACACACACACACACCCCTCCATGATACCATTCTTACCCTGGGTGAGTTTCCTCTGTCACCGTAACAGATAACCACGGACTGAATGGCTTAAACTGGTGAAATTTATTCCCTCAAAGCCCAGGAGGTCAGAAGTCCAAAATCAAGTGTTGGAAAAGTTGGTTCTTTCTGGAGGCTCTGAGGAGGAATCTCTCCCGTGCCCCTCTCCCCACTTTTGGTGGCTTCGCGTGTTCTTGTCAGATGGCCACGTCATCCAGGCTCTGCTTCTGGCCTCCTGTGGCCTGCTTCCACGCGGCTGTCTCCAGAGCCCTTCTTTCTTTTCAGAGACGTAGTCACTGGATTCAGGCCCGCCCTAATCCAAGATGATCTCCACTTACTTTTAGTTCCATCTGCGAAAGACTCGATTTCCATCTGTGGTCACATTTGCAGTCCTGGGTGTTAAAAACTCAACCTAAGTTTTCAGGGGACATGGTTCAGCCCACTGCGGTGATGACGTGTTTGCTCCCCTGACCCGCCGACACTGACGTGTTCCTTGTGGATGTCAGCTCCCAGAAATCTCTGCGGGGGCGTGGTAGGTCCATCCCCAAATGGTTCCCTCTGAGACGTGCTTTTACTACCACCCCATGCCCGGGAGGGAAGTGAGTGTATTTTCTCCGGGTCATACTCTTGTGAACCACAGGGCCTGGCTGGCTGCAAGTCCAAGGACACTGGTCATGGTTTGCATTGCAGGTTCATGAGAAATGTTCGCTTGCGTTTTTATTGATTTTACTTTATTTTTAAGATTTTATTTATTTGACAGACAGAGATCACAAGTAGGCAGAGAGGCAGCAGAGAGAGAGGAAGGTAAGCAGGCTCCCTGCTGAGCAGAGAGCCCGATGCGGGGCTCGATCCCAGGACCCTGGGATCATGACCTGAGCCGAAGGCAGAGGCTTTAAACCACTGAGCCACCCAGGTGCCCCTCGCTTGAGTTTTTAGAACATAAACTACATACTGGGTGATCGTGCCTTTTGGTAAGGCCTTATAGCCACTCCGTTATGTATACTTAAGGAGGTTGTTGCCGCTTAAAAAATACAGAAGCCCCCCGCCTCCCAATCCGTGATTTTGCTTTCCACAGTTGCATTTACCTGTGGTCGACCGCGCTCTAAAAGCAGATGGTCTGGGTGTCTGGGTGGCTCAGTCCGGCGTCTGCCTTCGGCTCAGCTCATGATCCCAGGGTCCCAGGATCAAGCCCTGCATCAGGCTTCCTGCTCAGCGGGAAGCCTGCTTCTCCCTCTCCCACACCCCCTGCTTATGTTCCCTCTCTCGCTGTTTCTCTCTGTCAAATAAATAAATAAAATATTCTTAAAAATTAAAAAAAAATAAAAGCAAATGGTCTGACAGTAGGTTGGAAGGTCAGTAGTCTCCTGATGCTGTGTCATCCATCTCAGCTCATGTCACCATGGGCATTTTGTCGCTTCCCAGCATCCTGGGAGGGATGAGTATAATACAGTGAAGCATTTTGAGAGAGATACCACATTCCCGAAAGTTTTATCTCAGTATCTTCTTATCATTTTTTAAAAGATTTTATTTATTTATTTGATAGAGACACAGCGAGAGAGGCAACACAAGCAGGGGGGTGGGAGAGGGAGAAGCGGGCTTCCCGCCAAGCAGGAGCCTGATGTGGGGCTTGATCCCAGGATTCTGGGATCATGACCTGAGCGGAAGGCAGACACTTAAAGACTGAGCCGCCCAGGCACCTGTCATTGTTCTTTTTAGATGACTCTTGTGAGCCTCTTCCTCTGCCTGATCTGTCTGTATTGTATGCATAGCACGAGCCATGTTGTGTGTGCAAGGCTTGCTGCTCTGCAGTTTCGGGCACCTGCTGGGGCTCTGGGAATGTATTCCTTGCTGTACTAGTTTTAAATGAGGGTTTTACGTATATTTTAAGACTTCACCTAAGTATGTCTTTAGTGCTTTTCTTTGTTTTTTAAATATGCTACCCTCACCCATTCTTCTCTTTTGTATACCGCCCACTGAGAACCTCTGACGGGCTTTCGGGGCTTTCGCTGCCTTGGTACTTACTTTTCTCCCATTGTGATCGCAAACTGATGCTTGCAGATCAATGAATCTGCTGGGTCAGCAAGCCTAGGTCTTAGTGATGGGTTGAGAATTTGTTTGTACATAACTTCAGGTCCTTTGGATTTTTAAATTTTTCATTATAGCTTTTTGTTTTTTAATTAATAACACTTTTTTTAGAAGCAGTTTTAGGTTTACAGAAATCAGTTTTTTTAATGGATGTGTTTATTGGCAATGAACTTAGCTATCGGCTTAGTTATATTTACAGTATCATTTTGAAATAGAACTTTTGCTACAGTCACGATAAAAATTACCCTGAATTAAGCCATGACGAGGCTCATCGTTTGGATCACTGGCAAGGAGACTGAGCCCTTCCACTTGGGACGAGTCGTCGGGGTTTTCTTTCTGCCTGGTGAGCTGCCTGGACTCCTGCTCGCACACACATCCCTTCACATTTTAAGTATTCTCTGTGCTCTTGTCTCACTCCTCATCTGTGATGGAGCTTGAGAGTTCTTTTTAAAAATTGCATTTAAGGGACGCCTGGGTGGCTCAGTTGGTTAAGCGGCTGCCTTCAGCTCAGGTCATGATCCCAGGGTCCTGGGATCGAGTCCCACATCGGGCTCCTTGCTCAGCGGGGAGCCTGCTTCTCCCTCTGCCTCTGCCTGCCTCTCTGTCTGCCTGTGCTCACTCTCTCTGACAAATAAATAAATAAAATCTTTAAAAAAAAAAAAAAAAATTGCATTTAAAACTGTTTCTTCTTGGGAGTTTCTCCTTCAGAAAAGGAAACGAATGAGGAAGCCCCTTGAACTATACACAATGAGCCGTATGTTAATTTTCGTGTCCATAACATTGAAGAATTGTTAGCTAAGCTTAGTATGGGCTTAAAGTAGCTCTCCCCAGGTACTTACCAGGTACTAAAAGGACAAGGGCAGTGATTGATTAATGGGGAAGAAACCCAGCAGCTGGCACCGCGGGGGCCACGTTACCCAAGAGCAAGGCGCAGGACACCGTGTTGCCCAGAGAAGGACACGGCATCCGTCCTGTGGTCTTCCTGCCCAAAATGCACCTGACCAAGAGAAGAACTGACACCCCAGACTGAGGTGCATTCCACAAGACAGCTTCTTGCACTTGTGCCCAGTGTCTGGTCGTGACTGACAAAGGAAGGACAACAGAGCATCACAGGGACTAAACGTCGTTTGCTTCATTGTATCCTGTGTGTGTTGGTTCTCTCTTTGGATCATTGCTGTGTTTATATCAGATATGAACACGATGGGAAGCCGGGGGGAGGGTATACCGGAACGTTGTATTATTTTTGCAACCTTTTGTGCATCTAAACCTCTTTCAAAGTAAAGAGTTTTTTGTTGTAAAGAATCATTTTAGATATGTCTTTATATGACTCACGTTTTAGTTGGCATCACCGTAACTGTGTGTAGTTCCAGTTCTTGCCAAAGAATGTACATCGGTGTTATCTTCCTGTGACTGTAGCAGCTGAGACCGTCCTTAGTTTAAACGAAATGCTGTGTCTGTAGGACTAGGTTAGCATTGGGATTCTGAACATTGATTTGTTTTTTAAGAAAATTCGTTGTATCGTGTTTCTCTCCTTAGAAGAAAGGCCACTCATGTTCAAAACACAGGATCTTCTAAAGACATTTGAATTTTAGAAGATTTTTCTTTTTTTCCTCTCTCTCTCTCTCTCTCTCTCTCTCTGGTTTTGTTTTTTTTTTTTTTTTTTTTTTTTGCATTTTTATGAGAAGGGCTGTTTGGGGGTATTCTGAATCTAGGCTTTAAATCACTGCCCTTGTACCATTCTGTTTGATCCGTAGTGTTGTCTTCAACCTCACTGAAGGGGCCCCTCTTTGCCATTCTTAGAAATCTGAAGGACACCAGTGAGAAGATTGAGCTGTTGAATGTTGGTTGGCATAACCCACAGGGCAAGAGGGGCTGTGCCCCCTCAGAGACTAGGCGGCTGCCCCCCTAGTTATGATGGTGTGCGTGTGTTGGGGGGGGGTTTGTGAGGAGGGGCGTGGTGGAAAAGCTGGGTCGGGGCCCGCAGTGACCCAGCACGGAAGACGTGGGACAGATGACAGAGGCTGGAGTGGGTCCAGCCTGGGGTCGGCCATCCCTGCTGGGACTCTGCTGCTCGGGACTCCTGCTCACTCCCTGTGCCCTTGACCAGAAGCTCCATCCAACTTTTAAGCCTTGTTTCTGTGCTCTGTCAAAGAACAATCTTTCCGCTGATGAATCGGCATTACGCGGAGTTCTCCGTGGAAAGCAGTCAGCACAGTACTTGTCACCGTGTCATAACGCGGAAGATGTTGACTTGGTCTGCTGTCTGTCTGTCTTTCCTCCGATGCCGTGCTCTGTGCCCTAACTGACTGCTTTCCCTTGTCTTAGCTAATTGAAGCTGTCTCTTCATGTTGACATATTTAATATTTTTAAAGTCTTCGTTATTCTGAAAAGTTTTCATTCAAGGATGATTTACTCACTGCTTGCTTTGTGCTGGTTGCAGTTAAGTGGTGGGGGGGTGCACAGAGCAGCTGATCATCAAACATCTTCTGGAGTGCAGAGTGCCCGGATGGGAAGCAAAGCTGCGCCTTCCCTGTGCGGGGAGGGCCATGATGGGGCATCCTCCTGCTCAGTGATGGTGTATCTGTGGGGCTGCGCCTGCCTGCCGGAGGGTAGAGAGGGGACAGAAGAGTGAGGCCAGGGGTGACCAGGACGATGTTGCTGGAATCCAGACGAAGGCATCTTTCAGGAAAGGACAGCGTGACCTCCTAGGGCTTGTCTGGGAAATGGGTCCTTGGGTGCAGGTGGGACTTGGGGAAATGCCGCGGGGCCAGGGACTGGGAATCTGCCCGCTCATTTATTAATGAGTAAAGCAAAGCCACTTGCTCGCCAGGAGAACAGCTTTGATTTTATCTTGGAATTCTAAACTCTCTTGGATGGGAATATAAAATAAATTTTCCATGAAACAAATGTGTTTTTTAACTGTTCATTCCCTGAAATATCTCTAAAGTTTCTGTCTGTTGATGCAGACATTTACTGTTACCGCTGGCTCCATACCCTCCTCCTTCCTTCATTTATTTCCTTGTGTCCACTTTGTTTACTGCCCGAGTTGTTGGCCTTTGTTGCCCAGCCCTTACTAAATGGCATTTAAAGAAGCAATGTGATGTCACAGCTCCTCGTGGTATAATGGGGACTTTCTGTAGCTGAGACTTCTCCCCCCTTTGGTTGCTGATAGAGAAATCTTAAACCATGGGCCATTTATTCCATAGCAGATCAAACAAGCTACTCAATCATAAAAATGTTCACTTCTGGTCACATAGTCTATATGCGATAAAATGTATATAATGTCATTTTCTTTATTTATTTAAATTATTTATTTATTTGAGATAGAGAGCAAGCACGAGTTGTGTGAAGGGCAGAGGGAGAAGCAGACTCCTTCTGGAGCAGGGAGCCCCACGTGGGGCTCGATCCTGGCACTCCAGGATCATGACCAGAGCCAGAGGCAGACGCTTACCCTACTGAGGCAGCCAGGCGCCTGTAATGTCATTTTAATTATCCATAAGTGTGTAGTTCAGTGGCATTCATGGCAGCTCGTCTTCTCGTGCAGTCCGCCGCCTCGGCATTCACGGCAGCTCGTCTTCTCGTGCAGTCCACAGCCTCGACCTGAGAGTGTTGCATCTTCCTCCCCAGAACACTGTGCTCATGCAGCAGCTCAGCCTCCCACGGTCTCCCTCCCCACAGTCTGCATAACCTCTCTCTTCTGTCTCCATGAACTTGCCTATTCGAGGTCCCTCATCTAAGTGAAGTCCTGCAATATTTGTCCTTCTGTGGCTGGTGTGTCTCCCAGAGTGTAACGTTTTTAAGGTCTGTTCGCGTTAGAGCTCATATCAACATTTCAGTCCTCAATATGGCGGAGACGCCGCCGTATGGGCACCTTGCATTTAGAAGAATGGTTGGCACACTGCCCACGTTAGGGTCTGGGGTGTGGGGGCGCGGGCACAGTGCTCACGGGTCTGTCCGATTTACGTCTTGTCTCATGCTTCGTGGGAAAGACGTTTCCCAAGTTTCC
This sequence comes from Eira barbara, assembly GCA_020311275.1. Taxonomy (NCBI): domain Eukaryota; kingdom Metazoa; phylum Chordata; class Mammalia; order Carnivora; family Mustelidae; genus Eira; species Eira barbara. Next base: position 317,973 of record JAHRIG010000284.1, on the reverse strand, counting down.
GTGTCGGGGGCTTGTTTTCACGCCCAACCTCTGAACAGGTCAATGGGGGGTGTCGTCTGTCATCTCTGAAATTCTGGTAACGGGGGCTCGCCTGGCTGGGTCAGTTGGTTGAGCGTCCGAGTCTTGATTTTGGCTCAGGTCATGATCTCAGGTCCCAGGATCGAGTCCCATGTCCTCAGGCACTGTGCTCAGTGTGGAGTCTGCTTGAGATTTTCTCTCACTCTCACTCTGACCCCCCCCCCCCCCCCCCGCACACACGTGCACACACTGTCTGAAATAAATGTAGGAAGTTCTGGTGATGGAATTGCTCTTGTCTGGCTAAGTCAGACCAACTAAAGACATTCATTCATTCATTCATTCATTCATGCAGCCAACATTCACTGAACTTGTACTACAAGTTGGGCGTCGTGGCGGCCAAGGTGCCGCCTAGCCCACTGAGCCTCCTGGAATCGCCTCCTGGTGGGAGTTTGTGAGTGTCAGCACGTGCTGGGCTCAGCTACGTCCCTTCCCTCCATCCGTCATTACCTTTTCTTCTCAAGGAATTCGAACTTTGTAACTTCAGGGAAAGGGGTTCATACCGTCTCCATATATCTGATCCAATGCCTTTTAAACCCGTTTCTCTTTTGCATGAGAACTCCCCTGCCATGAAAAAGGATGAATTTAGGAGTGAGTCTCTGTGACCGTTTGTAACTGGTTTCCAAGGACGGTGTTTCTGGTTCTCTGGAAGGTGTCATGCAGCAGCCCGAATTTCCTGGCCTCGAGGGGAAAAGAAGTGCATGAGTCGCGGTGAGAAGTGGATGGGCACCTTCCTGGTTAAGGGATCAGTAGCCGCCTCAGTTGGTGTTTACGTATCACTAGGAAATCAGGGCACGTGGGCGTGAAGGTGGGGGGAAGAGGAGGCTGTGACTTTTCTGTGCTCTGTGTCGTAGAGAAATGGGGCACATCGTCACACTTGAAATGGTGACGAAATAGGGCGCACGTGACAAGTGAAGGTTCGGGGTGGACCGGAGGAGGGCCAGACCTTCTTCCTGACTTGGCCCCGTCCCCGGTCCTGCTCCTTAACTGACACCCAAGCCACAAACCTCTGTGAGGCCCAGGGATGTCTCCGTGGGCTGGGCAGTGTGCACTCGGGGCTTAGCATGGCTGCCTCCCCCAGAGGCTTCGAAAACCCTTTCGAGCACCACGTATTGTTTTCACATGAGCTCTGCTGATACAAGATCCAGTCCATCGGAAGAAGGGACAGAGGGGTGGTGGGAACTCATGCTCACCTTTTGGAACTGAAGACCACCCCAAGTAGCCCCGACCTTGACCTGCCACTGAGATCGTGAGATCTGGTGGGAAGAGTTCTAAGACCCTGTGGGGGACCATGGGAAAGGCTCGCCCTCATCTGTTCTAGGGGTGAGTCCTGGGTATCCAGGCTCAGAGGCGTGGCTTACTCCCACCCCCTGCCCCCCGCCACCGGTCTCCCACGCTGGCGCCCATTTCCCACCTCACACTCCCCTTCCACCCTTCCTGCATCCAGTACCTGTATCTCCCTACTGTACCCAGCCCCTTCCCCAAGCCCATCTTCTGCCCTACGCCCATCTCCTTCCCCTCCTTCATCTCCCAGCCACCTCCCCCCATCATTGCTTCCCCTCCTCCCATGCCCACACCCCACCTGGAGCTCATACCTAGAGCACCCCTCTGTCCCCCCATACACGTTGCCCTCCCACACCCTGAGGAGGACACAGGCTGTGGCGTGAAGCCCGTCCGTCACCTTGGCTTCCTCCCAGGAATTTCCCACCAACCCCTGGGCTGCCCTTGCCACATGGAGCAGAAAGTGCTCCCAAGTTGGGATGTTATTGGGATGGGATCAGCAGGGAAGTGTTTTTGGTTTTTTTTTTTTTTTTTTTTAATTTTTTTTTCTTTTTCTTTTTTTTAAATTTATTTGTTAGCGCGAGTGAGCACAGGCAGACAGAGTGGTAGGCAGAGGCAGAGGGAGAAGCAGGCTCCCCGCCGAGCAAGGAGCCCGATGTGGGACTCGATCCCAGGACGCTGGGATCATGACCTGAGCTGAAGGCAGCCACTTAACCAACTGAGCCACCCAGGCGTCCCAGGGAAGTGGTTTTTAGAACAGGAGGCACGTATTGCATGGAGCACTGAGTGTGGTGCATAAACAATGAATTCTGGAATACCAAAAACAAATAAAAAAATAAATAAAAATTTTAAAAAAGATGCAGAAGGGTTCTGGGGACAGGGGGTTTGTGTGCCTGGTATGAGCTTAGTCGGTTGAGTGTCCCACTCTCGGTTTCAGCTCAGATCATGATCTCAGGGCTGTGAGATTGTGCCCCACGGCGGGCTCCGCGTTGAGCACTGAGTCTGTCTGGAATTCTCTCTCTCCTTCTGCCCCCTTCGTCCCCTGCTTGCGTGCGAGCCCGCTCTTCCTCCAAAACAAACACAGAAAACCCCCAGACCAACCCAAAAATGGGATTTGGGGGCCATTGGTGTACACTTATTCCAGGCAGTCTATTTCTTAGGGCGTGGCTTTCCAAAAGGCGCCCTTCACTGTGTGTTTCAGATTCGGGGCCTGTAAGCAGCAGAGTGAGTTAGATGACAGTTCACGAAACAGGGCACGCTCCCAGCAGGAACCTGTCTGAGATTCCAAGAAACACCTTCCAATAACCAGCTCTAGGGATCTTTATTTTAAAGGGAACAGAGTGGCATGTGTGGACACGTTTTTAGGCAGAGAGCGGTGCATTTTAGTATTCGGGGTTCCTAGAAGGGTAAAAAGGCAGTGATTTGATGGTGGTGTACTCATGGTACTTGGTCTCAGGGAAGTTTCTCTATGAACATATTTCTTATTGAAGCTGCTCTGCCTGTTCTCATCGACTCTGGGATTTAGAGGAATTTATCCGTAGCCGTCCCTTTGGCAGGTGTGTAGATAGGAGCAGATCGTTTTGGAAGCTAATGTCTTAAGAATCCATGAGAAGTAGATTTCTGCCTCGAGGGGTCCTTGCATTGGTCTTCTGTGAGTGAGCGAGGAGCTTCCAGCAGAATGCACGTGTCGGAGCCAAATATGTCAAGGAAGATAGGGTGCTGGTATATCAAACTCTTGTTTAAGCATTTTCATCAGCCCACATCCTGATTTAGGACACAAAAGATCTTTCTTCAGAATCACTAAGTTGTGCTTGCTGGGGTGATTTTATTTTCCCGCTTCCAATTATTAGCATCTCCTGGGCTACTTCCAGGCTTTCTTCTGTCCCTCCAGATGCCCCAATTGGCTTTGAGTCCATCTGAGGGCTCACCCTTTAAGTAGTAATCCAAGAGGTTTCAAAACTTGGACTTTTTTCTGACCGCAGTGTTGGCTATCAGAATGGCAGGGTCCTGGCTTCAAAGGTTTCCAGAGCAAAGTTACCACCCCATCAAATCCATTCGGCGATTGTAAGGTGTAGACACATCAAAACCAGACAGAACCAGGGGCCAAGGGGAATTCCCTCTCTTGGATCTGTCTCTCACCTCTGAGTTGTTTACTTTTCTCCTCTCTCCTTGGTATTTGCAGAGCTGTGCTCTTCTGTGAAGGAGGCTGTAGAAATGATGCTTTGGAGCAAGAATCAGAATCACTCTGGGAGCCCCCTGAATGGCGAGGGGGCCTTGTGCATGTGCCATCGGCAAGGTCTCCTGGCTGTGAGCTGGGTTCTCCCCTCCGGCCTGTGACGGGCCTGTGACCGGCCTGTGACATCCGCACCTGACTCGCTCCCACAGGCAGCTCGCCCAAGGCCGTGTTGGCCTGGCAGACGATCCAGTGACTCCCCTGGTGACCGTTTGCTTGTCAGTAATAAGGTGAAGCCATTGAATTACGGGGCGATTGCATTTGGTGACAGCGTGGTGCCTAACAGCTGTGCCCATAAGAGGGAACTCATTATTTCGTGTTTGAAATGTAAATACCTTTTTGCCCAAATGTTAATCTTGTTTCAGTTTTTCAATTTAGAGGGTTCATATAATAAATAATTCCCTTAATAGAGTTCCTGATTGCATCGCTCCTCGCCGTGACGAGTGAGGTGTCCTTCTGTTCACCGTCCTGCTGGCTTTTAGGAAGAGGGAGTTGCAGATGAAAGAAATTTTTTTTTTTTTAAAGATTTTATTAATTTATTTGACAGATAGAGAGATCACAAGCAGGCAGAGAGGCAGGCAGAGAGAGAGAGGAGGAAGCGGGCTCCCTGCTGAGCAGAGAGCCCGATGCGGGGCTCGATCCCAGGACCCTGGGATCATGACCTGAGCCGAAGGCAGAGGCTTTAACCCACTGAGCCACCCAGGCGCCGATGAAAGAAAATTCTTAATCATGACTTGAATCCCTAGGGCATTTTAAGAATCGAAAGCCCTCGGGGCACCTGGGTGGCTCAGTGGGTTGGGCCACTGCCTTCGGCTCAGGTCATGATCCTGGGATCGAGCCCCTCATTGGGCTCTCTGCTCCGCAGGGAGCCTGCTTCCCCCTCTCTCTCTGCCTGCCTCTCTGCCTACTTGGCAATCTCTGTCTGTCAAATAAATAAATAAAATCTTTAAAAAAAAATAATTGAAAGCCTTATAAATTAAGCTTATAAATTAAGGTTACTTTTCTTTGTACGTGCAGCGACCCCCTGGTTGGGTGGCTACCAGCATGTGTTTGCAGGGGCATCTGATTTTCACAGCTGAGGTTCGGCCGTGGTGGCCCGTGCGTGCCCATGGCCACCTCACAGCTGAGGACATGTGACGCCGTGTTTGAAGGAATGTGCCAAGAAGTCATGCAGTACGTGTGCAAGATGTGGTGCCTGGAGTTCTAGGTAGTTTGTTTTTAAAGATTTTATTTATTTGACAGACAGAGATCTCAAGTAGGCAGAGAGGCAGCCAGAGAGACAGGAGGAAGCAGGCTCCCTGCCGAGCAGTGAGCCCCATGCGAGGCTCTATCCCAGGACCCTGAGATCATGACCTGAGCCGAAGGCAGAGGTCCCAACCCACTGAGCCACTGTTTTAATTTTGAAACTGTTTGCATCAGGGCATCTGGGGGGCTCAGTTAAGCCTCTGCCTTCAGCTCAGGTTGTGACCCCCGGGTCCTGGGATTGAGCCCCGTGTCGGGCTCCCTGCTCTGCTTCTCCCTCTCCCACTGCCCCTGCTTGTATTCCCTCTCCTGATGTCTCTTTCTGTCAAATAAATAAATAAGATCTTTAAAAAAAAAAAACCAAACTGTTTACATAAAGCCATTCTCTTAACCTTGAGAGCTAAAAATCAAATTATGCAGAAACCCTGCACCTGTGGGGTTTTTCCCTCTGTAGATTTGGTGACATTTTACCATTCGCCTGCGCTAAGTGAAATAAATTATTTTGTAAACAAAATCACAAGGAGACCCTGTAGCCTATGGAAGGGAACAAATTGTTGCATTCGTCAAGTATTGCCGGCAAATGTGTGCCTTCGTTATTGAACGATAGATGGGAAGTTTTGAAAAAAAAAAAAAAAGAACAACTTTAAAATAACTAGAGGTGGTGTCACTATTTCCTTCTCTCCAGTTGTTTGTGATGAGTAGGGAAGACAAGAAATTTGTATAATTAATAATGCGACAAAGCCGACCCTCTGAATCTGAGTATCCATAGAAAACAAGGGGTCATGGGGCACCTGGGCAGCTCAGTTGAGCATCGGGCTCTTGATTTCGGCTCAGGTCGTGATCTCGGGGTCGTGAGATCGAGCCCCATGTCAGGCTCTGTGCTGAGTGTGGAGTCTGCTTCTCGTCCTCCCTTTTTCTGCCCCTCGCCTACTCTCTCAAATCAATAAATCTTTGAAAACAATCAGGAGGTCCAGGAAAGTCAGCCATTCACCTAGACTAAGTTCTCAGCAGGGTGGATTGAACCCCCTCGGGCTGATTGTTGGTCTCTGGAGAGACTTTGGTTGTTAAGGGGCCCAGGGAGGATGCTTCTGACCTCTGCTGTGTGAAGCCTGGGAACGGTGCTCAGCCCTCCAGTGGAAAGGATGGCCTCAGCACAGATCGTAATTCCTCCAGTGTGTGCTGGGGGCACTGATCCCCTCTGCTTGGGACAACCCAGAGTGTTGGCAGACATTGCCGAACGTCCTCTGGCCCCATAATCACCCTGGTTGGGAACCATTGCCCTAAACTCTGAGGCTCTGAGTTCGTCCCCTGTTCAATGCCCTGTCCTCTCTTCTTGGTCTCTGGAGTTCAGGGGCGTGTAGATGGCTCCTAGAGATGGCAGGGCCGAGGGCAGAAGTCGAACCCTGAGGTTCTCCATCCTCGTTGACCCAGAATGCCACCCACTGACACAGCCCTAGACTCAATCATTGTCTCTGGAGATGCACACACTTGGATCGACGAGTCCGGTGAGGGATGTAGATTTTATATTATTTTAAGTGTCACTTTGAAGTCGCTCATGGAGGCTGGTGGTCATGTGAATCACGTGTACATGAGACGTACGGAAGAACGAAAAGTCATCAAAAAACTCTTCCCAGCACAGAACTTGCCTGATGTAACTCCAGGTGCAGACGGTTCTCTCCGACACGTGTGTCATAATCCGTGCCGTGCCCCAAGTGGTCCTGTGGTCCTGTTGGTCGCATTTAAAGTTACACGTGGTGCAGACGTCCACGCGGGCAGAGAGGTGATGTAGTGCTCGCCTGTCTTCGTGCAGTTCCCACCCACCACCCCTTTGGGGAAGATTTAGGAATGTGCTGCGGGACTGTGAGGCCTCATGGCCTGTGGTTTCCTGTGACCGTAATCGGGGCCACAGTACCTTGTTATAAGTAGCTGGGTGGAGGCTATAAAATTTTAACATTGGTTCTCAAATATTCATAAGGAAAAAGTCATATGAGACTAATTGTTAGGGAGGAGAGCTGAGACCCAAGTGGATGGGAGAGTCAGGGAAAAACAAGGTGGACAGACAGACTCAGTGTCCGTAGGAAAGGAGGACCCATCTTTTTGAAGACTTGCACTTTAGGCATTTTAGAATGTGAGTTTTATTATCTTTTCAGAGGATCAAGGGCCTCTACCACGGATGTTCTTAAGGCTCTATGGAATTCTTCACTTTTAATTTCTTTATGAAACTGTACACATTTTTCCTCCCACAGATACTAACTAGGAGCAACGGCAAGTGCCCCCACTCTCACAGGCCTCCGGCCCACACGCATACTGCGCTGCCCACAGACCACCATATATTCTAAATGCCAGAAGCCCCAGACACTGACAGAGTGCATTTTTTAAAAGAAAGAAATGCATGATATGCCCTACATTTATAGAAGATGTTTCAGTAGAGCAGTCCTCGAGTTACAGGTGTCCTTTGGGAGTTGTCTGGTGGGATAGCCCTTGGCATAGCCTGGATCCTAGAGATATAGGCCCAGAGATTTTCCTAAAGAGCAAGCCAGGGAAGGAATTACAAGGCAGCTCTAATCTTGTCTCTAAACAGTGGTCTCCTGGGTGTATGCTGTTAATTATCGCCACTAACAGGGCTCTAGAAATCAAATAGTTTGTGTCACTGTTCAGTGTGGACGGAACTGTACTTCCGCCCCACCCCCACGAAAATACACTGGAGTCCCAACTGCCAGCACCTCAGAAGGTCACCTTTTTGGAGATAGGGTCTTACAGGAGGAATCAAGTTAGTGCGGCCGTTGGGGCGGGCCCTGATCCAGTACGACTGGGCCTTATAAAAGGAGGACATTTGGACTCAGGTGCATGTGAGCACAGAGATAGCCGTCCACAAGTGAAGAAGGCCTGCACCGGCTCCTCCCTCCTTCCCCTCCGAGGGTGCCGGCCCTCCCGACAGCTTGTTCCGGACTCCCAGACTCCAGGAGTCAAGATGGGAGGCCTGCAGCATGTTCTCGCAAGCTGGATCTCCGACTTCCGGACTCCAGAACGCGACGGGAGACATTTCCGTTCAGCATCCCAGCTTGTGTCCCTTTGGTCTGGTCGCCCTGTGAAACTAGGACACTGGTTCTAGCCTTGCCGTGTCTTCCAGTGCATGAAGGGGACCCAGGATTCGTGTGGCAGCCCTTTACTCTCCGGCAGTGGAGAGGAGCAGGAACGTTGCTCTTGCCTTTGCTTGATGCCTGCTACAGAGACCCCACGTCCAGATCAGGGGACGTTGTGAGGTCCTGGGGGTTCGGTTTTCAGCGTATCTTTCCAGGAGAACATAATTCAGCCTGTAACATTGTGCATCAGATGGTTCTGTTTTCTTGTGCGCCGTGTTGCTGGGTTCCGCGGAACGGCCTGGCTGGGGTGGCTGGAGGAGGGGTTTTCTGAGTGCTGTAGGGTCACTGCAGTGATCGGGCACAAGTGGGCCACAGAGGCATGAGAGCAGATGTATTCCCTTGTCAGAGGTAGTGAGCCCTGGATCTTTGAGTTTTTATGGACAGGTCCCTTGATTTTCAGAAGCGTTCTCTCAGAAGTCTCCGCTGTTGTCTGTCTTCTCTCCCCATTCCCGTGTGCGGCTCTGACCATATTCCCACTCACGGTGCAGCCGATTTCGTGCCTTGTTTGTAACTCACAGTCGATTTTTGGTTGTAAGTTTCCCCAAAACTGAAAAACAAAAACCAGAAACCAAGCTGCTCCTGAATACGTTACAGATCTTGCTCACAGGTAAAAAGGGCACCCCTCTGTGTTAGAAGGGCGCCTGGGTGGCTCAGTCAGTTTAGTGTCCGACTCTTGGTTTTGGCTCAGGTCATGATCTCAGAGATGTGAGATCGAGCCTCGAGGTGGAGTCTGCTTGAGACCTCCTCCCCCCCCAACCTCAAATAAATAAAAAATTTTAAGACAAGAATATGTGATTGACAAATGATATCTTGATTAGAAAATAAAACACATCAGGGGCGCCTGGGTGGCTCAGTGGGTTAAAGCCTCTGCCTTCGGCGCAGGTCATGATCTCAGGGTCCTGGGATCGAGCCCCGCATCGGGCTCTCTGCTCAGCTTGGAGCCTGCTTCCCCCTCTCTCTCTGCCTACTTGTGATCTCTGTCCGTCAAATAAATAAATAAAATTTTCGAAAAGAAAAGAAAACACATCAGATACTGGAATGTGAGGCAATGAGGTTCTTTGTTTCTCTTCATCTTCTTCATTTGAGACGAAGCAGTAACATCGCGCTGGTAGTTGGTGGCCCGGCTTTCGGAGCAGATCCTGGATGCAGCGGAACCTGGCAGTGCGGGTGCAGAGTGGATCACGCTGGGAGGGAAAAGGTAGCTCTCCATCACAAGCCGGGTGCTCGGCGTGCACTCCCAGACATTTGAGGTGGAAGACAGACAGATGCTGTGGGCAGATAACCTGGGGTTTTATGGGACCAGAGCAGGACATGAGTCTCCAGGAGGAGTGCAGTTGATGGCCAGTGGTCTTCCTGTAGACAACGCGCAGGAGCCTTGGCACGGACCTTGTTCCTCTTTACTTTTCCCATTGGGGCAGCCTCAACCCTCTTGGGTTCACAGGAAAGCAGTAGTTGTTACTAGAAAATCAAGCGTGTGTTTGCCGACCGTCCTCTAGCTGCTCAGAGCCGGTTTTGCCCGAATGCGGCTGAAGAACTAGCACGCGAGGACCAGCTCTCCTGCACCTGCTCCGTGGAGCACCGCACAAGCCGGAGTGCGGGAGTAGCTGCCGGGAGCGGTCTCCTTTCAGTAAAGGTCACGGACGCTGGCCTTCTCGGGGCATGGCTGACGCTTCCTTTGTGGGGGAATCCCTAAAAGGGAGTGGCACTCATCTGTCTGGCACTGGTGATCACGTACGCACCCCAGAGAAGCGCAGGGGAGTGGAGAGACCCCAGGGCACTCTGTGACTCTCCACTGTCGGTGGACGCATGAAACCCGGTCCATGATGGGAAGTGAAGCGCAGGCTGTGCTCTGTCTCTTTCAGTTGGATCAGGCAAGCTCACTAGGATTTCATCTGCTTTTAACTACCTGTGGTGGAGGTCAAGCAGGACGTTCAAAAAAATACTACAGACTGTGATATCCTCCTTTTAACTCAAGGAGACTCTCCTCGCCACGTAGGTAATGTTGACGATCCTTTCTGACCCCAGATGGAAATACTTGTTGACACGTACTTACTGAGTCCTTAAACCCAAGAGGCCCACAAGCTCAGCTGTGTTGGGCTTAGATCAGTGGAAAGCCATGCTGCTTCCTGGAGTGCTAATGAAATAATGACGTCGGATTTTGATTCTGTGCAGCCAGCACTTGCTGAGGCTCTCGTGTGTATCATGCACGGACAGTCACATCAATAAAGAGAACTTCGTTTTTTATGGGATTGGATTGGCTAGGACAGGCCTGAACACGGGCAGACCCCTGACTGTTGTGGGAGCAGAGTGGAGGTCTGAGTCTGCTCTAGAGGGTGACAGGCTTTAGGATAGTGCTGGCATTCCCACTGGACCTTTCCAGGTTGGAATTTTCTCCAGAGGAGAAAGCAAAGGTTCTTCTCGATGGAGGGAACAAACCAGTCAGGACACGTGGACTCGATTACTTGTGCGTGGGGGATCGCTGGATGTTTTGCTCAGTAGAGGATGATGTCATAAATCCGTGTTTTGGGGCGTTACTTCTGGCGGTATGAGTCCGAGTCTCTGGGAGAGCACATTAGTGATGACTGTCGCACAAATGTGGGGGATGGTGTTCAGTGCCTGGAGGGCGATACCCATGCAGTCAACATTTGCATCCAGCGAACCTCCATGCTCTCCGTTGGGCCAGTGTGGACATCTGGGTCAAATAGGGCCAGGATTCGCGGCCACGTGCGGTCTCTGTGGAGCTGTTCAGGAACGGGGGGTGTGGTGGGCAAGGGTTGTCAGGAATGTCCTCCCAGGCAGGGTACACAGTAGAGTTCTGTTTTTCTCTTCATTCCATGAATAGCAAAGGTGAGGTGATAGCTGTCCAGCTTTGGGCAGGCTCTGTAAAGACCGAGCTTATTTCTGGAGGCAAGTGGTCAAGGCAGACCTAGCCACAGTTCCCAGAAGTGTAGCTTGGGGATGAAATTGCAGTGAACAAGGCACTGGGATTGCAGCCCAGCCTCCACGTTTGTGCCTGTGTTAGACAGAAATACGGAATATGTGTACAAGAGGTCAAAGGCATGATGAGCAGATGATTTTCTTCTTTTCCTTTTATTATGTCACACATGTTACCTTTCTGAGGGAGCACAGTAGTATTTGGTGCTCTGTGTGATTCCCATATACAGAACTTTCTAGAATGCCTCATACTGGCGCTGAAGCTAAGTTAGGTGACATCAGGACTGTGAAGCAGAGTATTCATAGCCATGAAACACAAATGCTGGATACATCTTCAAGTTCCTCTTCTGTTACTGTGTTTGGAGACCCTCTTGCCGCTAGTTCTCTGAGCAAGCGGAGCGATTTCCAGCAACGTGTTGTCTATCTCACAAGCCCTTCTTGATCTGAGAATTCCTGGCTCACGACGCTTTGTGGTGAAATCAAACCCTGAGCCATGACTGGTCCTGGACACGGGGCTCCTCTGCTTTGAATGTATCGCCCTGAAGTTGGACGTCAGTATATTTTTAAATGACAGCGGACGAACTAGATCGTCAAAAAGTGATTTCTTTCACACTAAATGGATGCCAAGTATTGGGTAGAGTTGATTACAGTTATATACAAACTCACTGAATTTCAGTTCTTATAAGGTATCTGCCATCTAATGCTAATAGACCGTATTTTTTCCTTTTGTAGAGGTGAGGATTGTAGGTGATTTAAGGCTTTTTTCCCCTTCTTTTTTTTTTTTAAGCTTTCATTTTTAAGTAACATCTACACCCACAACGTGAGGCTTGAACTCACAACCCCGATACCAAGAGTCACGCTCCATCTATGGAGCAGGCCAGGCGCCCCTCGTCTCTTACGGTTCCTAATAACTGGTTGCAGTTGACTGCGTGAGCAACTGTAGATTCAGAGGTTCTGAAGGCAAACTTAGTTCTTGATTAGATCCTGGAACGTTTGTCGTGCACATGCTAGCAGTCGCTGTAAACGAGCAGGCTCGCTGCGTGAGTTGTGGAATGACACACTGGAGAGACCTTGGAGTAAATGAAGATTCCTTTCTTTTCAGCCGTCCTCAGCAGTAAGAGTGAGAGCAGGTTTCGGGAACGCGTGCCTACAGACTTGCACTGCTTACTGTTCTTCCAGACAAACCAATCTTTCTCCTTTAAGGGAAGCCATTTCAGAATTTCTAATTAATTCTTCAAGTGGACTCATTACTGGGACTGGAGAAAGAGCTCATTATGGTAATGGTTTCTCATCCGTTCTGTGGTTTGCTGTCACAGACCCTGGGGGCCAGGCTAAGCTGTAGTTCCAGTGTCTCTCTTATTGGTCTGGAACCCACAGCACCACCTTTGTTTTCAGAATAATTATCTAGTGATTTTTATAAATATGGTAAAAATCGCACTGTTTTACAAAAGCGGAAGCTGTATGTGTGGACACATATATGGAAACCAGTCACGTAAAACATGCCTGTGTGTGTGTATTTGTGGACAGCATTTGGAAGCCCTAGCGTATGAAGTCTGTCATTTGACATCTGGTACGTCCTCTCTCTCCAGGCCCACCTGAACCCGAGGTGTGTCCCCCGCACAGGAAGGGAAAGGTGGAGGCCCACATCAGTGCTGTTGCGCTGGGGCGTCTGTCCAAGTGGGGACAGCGGAGGTCCCACGTAGGACCAAAGCCAGAGGCACCTTTGCCTCCCAGCGGTTTGCCGAGAGTAAGAGCCACGCCCACGGTTAGTGGTTGCGCGTCCGTCCCCTAGGACTAACAGCGTGCCACAGCTGCATGGTCTAAAACAGCAGAGACTTACTCTTTCTCGGTTCTGAAGCACCGAAGTCTGACGTCAGGGTGTCACGGAGGCCACCACCCTCGGAATGAAGGAGGCCCTGGGGGAGAGGATCCTTCCATGTCTCTCTCCGCTGGCTTCCCGTGGCTGCCAGGAGCCCTGGGAGCTCCTGGCCTTGCAGACACAGCGCTCCCTCCTCTGCCTTCTCTGTGTGTCTCTGTCTTCACAGCAGCCGTGTGGGTCAGGGGCACACCCCACTCCCCTATGATTTCATCTTGATGAATTCCATCCGCGATGACCGCATTTCCAAATACAATCTCATTCTGCAGTGCAGGGGGGTTGGGACTGCAACCTCTGCTTTGGGGAAGACCCAGTTCAACCCGTAGTAGTGGTCATCCCCCACACCTCATCCCACCATGCCCTTCCTCTCCCGGACCCCCTCCCCACCCCCCACTCCCAGCGGGCCACCCAGCCACACCTGATGCATGCCCGCGGCCATTGGACGTTTTTACAAGGCAAGCGAAAGAGGTCCAGTTAAAACTTCTTTGTCTTTAATAAAATCAGCATGTAAATAGGACAGCGCTCCAAGTGCAGTGTTCCGTGAAGGGTCAAGGCTGCCGTCTTTGTACCCAGGAGCATAGTCAAGCGGTGAGGTCAAAAGCCAGGCAGAGGCTAGAATCGACTCGACTCGGGGGGAGTTTTTATTTCGTGTTTCTCTGCCAGGGGTCCGCAGATCCCAGCAGTCTGTGCCTCAGGACGGGAGGTTTGGATGATCACCGTTCCCAGAGGCGCGGGGTGGCGTTTCTGGTGTGTGCGCTTCACGGCTGCGCGCACTTAGACCTTCGGCCTGGGAACCTGCTCAGTCACGCTGCATGACGAATCTTCTTCGGACGACCCAACAGGAGGAATGAGCCTGGGTCCTGGTGACAGTGTCCTCTGTGGGCCCACTCGCCTTGTCCCTTGGAACACTGCATCATCCAGCCACACAGCAAGGACTCTTCAAGGCCCCTGGCCGCCGGGGAGGTGGGGGGCAGAATCTGGGAGTTCTGAGCGCAGCCCCCCCTCCTTGTTTTAGCCAGAGGGGGGCAGGAAGAGGGACAGTTGTGCCCATGGGGTCTTGGTGCTTGGAATCCGGAGATGTGTCCCTGGCGTCTTGGCCAGTTTTCTCTGGAAGAAATGACACCATGGGTGAGTCTTCGATGCGGAGTCAGACATCTTTCAAGACTTTCTGGCTCTTCTGAGGGAAGCGTGTTAAACAACATGTCTGCTCAAGAATGCTCTGTGTTTGCAAGTTTCAGAGCGTGGAAGGTGAAACCTGGACCTGGGAATTTCCCCCTCTCTGCAGCGTTGGTGGCTTCAGATAGTAAACAGGAGGTGACCTGGGTGTTCTGTCCCCGAATTCAGCCCCAGGAGACAGACGGGGGCCCGGAGGATCGGCTTCCAGTAGTAGTTTTCTCAATGGGGAATACGATTCCGCATCATAATTACGCTCCCCAGACGAGATCCCGCTTCATAATTAGAGTCCCAGTTAGAGCGCGTATGCATCTGTCCGTTCTGTCCATTCCGGCTGTCAGTGTCAGACTCATGAAGAAGGCAGCCAAACAAACTAGAATTCCGCTTTGGAGGTAAAAAGTCTAACTTCCGTTACACGAGGTAACATACCAAGAACTTTCAGCAGGAGCTTGTCCTCGGATTTGATGAGAACTACTGCTCGTACCGTTTGGACATGGAGATGCTGCGCTGAGGGGAGCAAGGTATTTGCTGGGGACTTAGGGGAGGAAATATCCGTCTGATTTCTAAGGCTGCATGCATCTGGGAGGGAAGTGACTTACCCAACAGGCGCAGATTTTACTCTTTAAAAGAGAGCTGTTGGAGGGGTGCCTGAGTGGCTCAGTGGGTTAAGCGTCCGGTCTTGATCTTGGCTTAGGTCATGAGATGGATCCCATCTTGGGCTCCGCACTCGGTGTGGAGCCTGCTTGAGAGTTTCTTTCTCCCTCTCCTTCTGTATTGCACCGCGTCCCCCACCCCACCCCCCAACTCCCTGCTGTCTCTCAGTCTCAAAAAAAAAAAAAAGAACTAATTGATGGCGGCAAGATAGATCCATTTAGTCTGGGTCTCTGTATGCTTTCCTGAAGGCAGACAAGTAGAATTAAATAGTAATTATTGGCTCAGAGCGGGTGGATAGGGAGTGGATTGATGGGGTTAGTTTCTAGGCCAGGTTGGTTCATTTCTCCTAGTATACTCTGGTTTCAGCCCCTGCATTCATTACCAGTTGCTGTGTAACAAATAATCCCGTGGTCAACAGCTGAAAGTTACCAACACTTAGTATCTCGTACCGGTTCTGAGAGTCAGGAGTCCAGGTACAGATGAGCCCGATGGTCTAGTTCAGTGTGTCTCGTGAGTTGTAGTCCCATTGTCGGCTCTGGCTGTGATCTGTGAAAATTCTCCCAGCTGGAGGATCCATTCCAGGCTCATTCATGGATGTGCAAGTTGGCAGGAAGCTTCCGCTCCTCTGTTGGGCTGCTCGTTTCCTGGCTTCCTCCCAGAGTGAGTGATCCATATGAGAAAAATGGACATAGAGGGGAAGAGGGATTGGAGAGAAAGAGATAAAGAAAGTGCTAAAAACCGTAGTCATTTCATACCTAATTGCAGAAGCGATATACCATCAATTCCGCCGTGTTCTGTTGGTCACACGGACCCACCTTGCCAGATGTGGGTTGGGATAGGCCAGGATTTGAACACCAGGAGGTGGGCTCATTGGGTGCCATCTATGAGGCTGCCTACCACAGCACTCTGCCTTTTATACCACAAATTGGCATCTTGGTTAGAGATGAGTCCTTTGAGTACATTACAGATTATCAGAAAATTCTGGAGGGGTACCTGGGTGGCTCAGTTGGTTAAGTGTCAGACTTGAGTTTAGCTCGGTCACGATCTCAGGGTTGTGGAATTGAGGCCCCCACTGGGCTTCGCGCTCAGTGGGGAGTCTGCTGGAGATTCTCTTTCTCTCTTCCTCTGCCACCCCCCCCCCAAAATAAATAAATAAATCTTTAAAAAAAAATGCTGGAGAAATTCTTTTTTTATTTACCCATGCCCATGGCATGAGCTTTGGAACCATTAGAACCTTATAAAGACTCTCACTTTACTACATAGTAGTCAGTAAAAGAACAATGACTGGGTGCTTATTTTGTGCTCTTAATTGTATTCTTAGGGAGATAAATCTTTTTCCCTCCAGTCAAATGGAAACATTTGTTGAGTGAGCCTTGTCAGTGCTCATCTTCACTGTGTATCCCTCTCAGTCTTCCAGTTACTGTCAGGATTGCTGCCCGTCCACGTGCTCTTGCTGCCCCAAGACATTTAGGAAATGTTGATCTTTCCCTTTCAAGACACTGAAATTGAATTACCTTCCTTACTGTCTTCCATACAGAGTTAACGAAAGAAAAGTTCACAAGATTCTTTTTGCCCCCCAAATGTTCCCAAAGTTTATGGAATTTTATCTCTTTTCAAAAATTCTTTAAAATTTTTATTGCTAGGGGCGCCTGGGTGGCTCAGTGGGTTAAAGCCTCTGCCTTCAGCTCGGGTCATGATCCCAGGGTCCTGGGATCGAGCCCCACATCGGGCTCTCTGCTGAGCAGGGAACCTGCTTCTCTCTCGGCCTCTCTACCTGCTTGTGATCTCTGTCTGTCAAATGACTAAATGAAATCTTAAAAAAAAAAATTTTTTTTTATTGCTAATTCAACTGTGGTTGACGTATATTAGTTTCAGGTGTACACCATAGCGATTCAACAGTTCCACACGTTAGGAACTACTGCGATCAGTGTAGGTACGGTCTGTCACCAGGCAAAGCTGTTGCAGTATTATTGACTGTATTTCCTACGCTGTACGGATCCTCCCTGTGCCTTATTCATGCTGTACTTTGGAAGTTGGTGCCTCTTAATCCCCTTTACCTATTTCGTCTGTACCCCCAACCCCCTGCCCTCTGGCTGATTACTGGTTGGTTCTCTGTATTTGTGAGTCTCCTCTTTTTTTATTGCTGTTTTTTGTTTGTTCGTTCATTTTGTTTTTTCGATTCCACGTGGAAGCGAAATCGTGTGGTATTTGTCTTTCTCTGACTGGCTGATTTCACGTAACCTAGTACACTCAGTCCAGCCATGTTGTCACAAATGTCAAGATTTCACTCTTTTATGCCTAAGTAGTATTTCATCGTGTGCATATACCACATCTTCTCTATCTGTTGGTGGACACCTGGGCTGCTTCCTATCTTGGTTATTGTAAATAATGCTGCAATAAACATAGGGGTGCTTATATCTTTTCCAAACTAGTGTTCTTGGATTTTCCAGCTAAATACCCAGAGTAGAATAACTGGACCACATGGTACTTCTGTTTCTAGTTTCTTGAGGAACCTCCATACTGTTTTCCACAGTGGTTACACCAGTTTGCATTCCCACCACAGTGCGCAAGGGTTCCTTTTTCTCCACATCCTCGCCAGCACTTGCTGTTTCTTGTCTTTTTCATTCTAGCCATTCCAGCTTGTGTGAGATGATGGTATCTCATTGTGGTTTTGATTTGAATTTTCTTGATGGGTGAAGTGGAGCATCTTTCCATGTGTCTGTTGACCATCTGGATGTCCGCTGTGGAGACATATCTGTTCATGTCGTCTGCCCATTTTTAATTGGATTATTTGTTTTTTTGGTGTTGTGTGAGTTTTTTAAGTATTTTGGGTTGAGCCCATTTTGGATATATCACTTGTAAATATTTTCTCCCTTTCGGTAGGTTTTGTTTTGCCTTTTCATTTTGTTGATGGTTTTCTTTGCCGTATAAAAGCTTTTTAGTTTGATGTGGTCTTGATTGTTTATTTTTGCTTTTATCTCCCTTGCCGGGGGAGACATACTCAGAAAAATATTGCTAAGGCCAGTGTGCAGGAGATCAGTGCCTCTGTTTTCTTTGAAGAGTTTTATGGTTTCAGTTCTCACATCTAGGTCTTTAATCCAGTTAGAGTTTGTTTTGGTGTATGGTGAGAAAGTGGTCCGGTTTCATTTTTTTGCACGTAGCGGTTCAGTTTTCCCAACATTTCTTGAAGAGACTGTCTTTTTCCCACTACATATTCTTGCCTCTTTTGTTACAGATGATTTGACTAGAATCATAGGCTCATTTCTGGGCTTTCCATTCTATTCCATTGATCTATGTATCTGTTTTTGTGCCAGTGCCATACTGTACAAAATCTTCTCTCTTACTCGTGATTTCGAAGATGATAGCATGTCTGTTGCTCTTTGCTCATGCAGCATTAGAATCATTCATTCATTCATTCCTTTGGGAGATACAATCTGATTGAGAACTGTGCACCAGGCATTGGGCAACACCCTGGAGATGTGTAGAGGACAGAATAGAGTAATAAAGGCAGTTTTGAACAGTAATTTAAGGCACATCAGATGTAGAGAAATGAACCTGGTGATAAGTAGGAGTTCCATTTTACAAATTAGGACACTCAGAATGAGTCAATGAACATTTCATAGGATCCTCATTTTCGAGTTGAGAAGGGATCTTAAGATTCTCGTCTGGCTCCTGTGTTTTCTGGACAAGGCAGCTGCAGTGCAGAGAGGGGAGCGCCTTTCCTGAGTGCACAGCTCCAGACCCAGTGCTCTGAGCCCCAGGACATCATAGGCAGGAGCCAGGTCCCATGGTGTCTGTCAGCATCGGGAAGGTCAGAAACTTCCAGGTGATGTATTCATCTGCACTTTTGAGTTCTGGTGCCAGATGGGAAGGCCTTACCTTGCCCTAAATGTGGCCAGTTGCTTTGGCCCGAAGCTTGGGGGTGCCAGACTTTACTGTTAGTGGTCCTGACCCTGAGGCCCGGCTCTCGAAGGGCATTTCCTCCTTTTTGCTCTACGCTTTATCCTTGAAGGATTTTCATCCCTACTGTTCAAGTCTGGGTAAAGCAAGTAATCCAGAGGGTTAAGGTGGGGGCTGGGAAAGTTGGAAATAAAAACAGAATAATAAAGAGAAGGGCGTTTTGAATGGTGGAAATGGAAGACCTGTGTAAGACTTGTAACTTGGTAAGAGTGGGTAGGTGTTTCCTCTGGGAAAGGCTAGCGATCTCTGATGTGTTGAGGATTTGCGGTGACCCTGACTCATCACTAAGAACGAGTTCTTGGTGGCAGCCCTCGGTAACAGTCTGTTGACCCAGATTGGGCTGGTTTTTCATGTATGTGTGCAGGTTCTCTCCCTGGTAAAGTCAGGCATGCTGTGGCTCACAGGCGCCACTGCTTCTGCGACTCTTGCAGGCACGGACGAGCCATCTCACCTGTGGGCTGGACACCCAGAGCTGGTCGGTATCAGAGAGCATTGGGTAAACCAGGGGATCACAAGGAATGCTACTCCTATACATTATTATAAAACTTTTTTTATCGGGACTGCAGGAGAAGATGGTGGTCCCCACAGGAGATAATGTTCCTCGTAATTTTTGCTTGTTGGAAGAACTCGGAGAAGGACAAAAAGGAGTAAGCGATGGTATGGTTAGCTGGGGCCTCGAAGATGATGAAGATATGACACTTAAAAGGTGGACAGGCATGATTATTGGGCCACCAAGGACAAATTATGAAAACAATACATAGCCCAAAAGTAGAATGTGAGGCTAAATACCCAGAAACTCCTCCATCACGTAGATTTGTAACCAGAATGAATATGAATGGAATTAATAATTCCAGTGGAATGATGGATGCCTGGAGCATAGCAGTGTTAGCAGAATGGCACAATTCATATAGCATTAAAGTTGTACTTCAAGAGCCAAGACGTCTAATGATGTCCAAAGAAAATATGAAACTTCCACAGCCACCAGAAGGACAAACATACAGCAGTTGATTTTAGTGGATCTCAAACTTGTCTTACATCAGCCACCTTCTACTCATGTTAATGTCTTGATTAAATATCACAGTGCAAAAATACCCACACGTTAAGTGAAAGAATTGCATGAATTCATGGAAAACATGACCTGGACATTCGCGAGAATGTATTTAATATGTGTACACCGTTATGTTTTCAGGTTACAGGAGGAAAAATGCAGCACAATTCTCTTTCGTCTGTTAAGGCGCTATCATTTCAGCATAAACCCGGAGTACTCAAAATGGAATTCAGGTTTACAAGATAAAAGCATGGAGAGACGAGTCAGATGCTGTGGAAGCATGTGTGTTTCTGAAAAGTAAAAACACATCTCGAGAAGGAAAAACAGAAGTGGCGTGCTTTGTCTGTCTTGCTTAATGAAAGAGCTTCAGCTGAAATTGTCTGAAGTAGCAGGTACAATAAATATTGTCACAAATTCTGTTAATTTTTGAAGCAGTGTGGGTGCTGACTCCTAGTAATCACAAAAAGATGTTCAGGATTGTTTGGATACCTGTATTTATAATAAAAAATGTTGCCGAAGGGGGGCGGAGAGGTTGATAAATTCTGTTAAAAGCCGTTCTGGTGTGTTACATGTAACAGACATTGTAAATATTTGTTTACAGTCTTTGAGAAACCGTGCGTTTAAGTAAAATCTACAGAAAGGAAATAGGTGTATGGATATGTGGTTTTGAGATTAAAGTTAGTCTTAAAATGTAAATAAAATGTGGAACGTGGTCTCAGATTTTTCTTTTTAGGTCTCTCCCATTTTTTCATTCATGTCCTTTTCCTGGGCCAGTATCCCACCCCAGGCAGCATATCGAGGTTAGTTGTGCTTTCTCCTTACGTTCTCTGGGCTGTGACAGGTTCTCAGACTTTGTTGTTGTTGTTGTTGTTTTAGTGACCCTGATCATTTTGAGGAATGCTGGTCATGCATCTTGTAGAACGTTCTTCAGTCTGGGTTTGGCTGATGTTTTTCACTGGATCAGATTCGGGTAATGAGTTTTGGGGACAAAGACCGACAGAGGTTAAGTCCCCTCCGCTCACGTGCTGTCAGGGCTGTGTGGCGTCCGCGTGCCGTACATCCGATGCACTGCCCCGGTCGCTTGCCGGTGGCGGGTGCCGGGGCTCGCGGCTCTGCAGTTACCGTTCTTCCTTTCCGTGGGCCGTTCTTCCCGAGCCCACGCTCAGGGCACGCGTGTTAAGCTTCACTGGGGGTTGTTTGTGCTTTAGGTTCAAGTACACCAAGTGCAGGCTCATTCACCGGCCTCTCGACAGAAGGGGATAGAGCTTTTTCCTAAGTGCAGATCCAGGTCATCTCTTGTCATAAACTGAACCTGTGGTTTGTCCTCTGCCATCTCCAGTGTCAGCTTCTTTAAGGTGGAAGTGGGACCTGGGAGAGATTTCTGGAAGCATTTCTGTGCAGAATCCACCCACGAATTTGTGGCCTCTTCCCACACCTGTTCCCCCTTGTCCGCCCTACAGCTGTCTTGATGACACATTTGTGTCTCGCGGTCTGTCTTGGGTTGGCCTCACTGCAACACAGCATCTGATGTAGTTCTGGGAGAAGAGAGTTTTGCGCGCCCAGTTTGTAGGTTGATACAATATTGGGTTACTTTTCGCAAATGTACTTACCCTGTCCGGCTGGCACGAGCAGGTTTGGGCCCGGTGGACACGGGGTCTTCATGGGACGTGCAGGTTCGGGCTCCGGCAGGGAGGCCCCTGGGCCCGCAAGGAAGGAAGGGGACCCCAGCGCGGTGAGTTCCAGGCCTGTGGGCAGCTGTCAGCACGTCTGTGAAAAATCAAATTGGAGGCCTTGTTAAGAGACCTTCTCCTCTGTGTATTTTTAGAAGCAGCAAATATCAATCATAAATATTTAATGTAGTGTTTGTAGACTTTAGCATCATAAAACTCCAAAAAGGTGACTCAGAGGAGGTCGGTGTGTGTATTCCTAGGGAAGAAAAGAATTGCCCCAACGCATCACGTGATAGAAGGAAAAGCATCGTTGATGTTCTTAGGAAAGGAAGAAATGGGTAAATAGCTATCTTATGTGTCTTGTTAATACCAGATGTGGAATCTAGTAATTATTCTTTGCGTGCCAGGGTTCTCATAACTCTATTCTGATTTTAAAAAATAATGTGAGCAATTTGAAAAAATAAAATAGCATGGAAAGAAACTAGACTCCTCTAAACCCACCCGTGGAAGTTCCCCTTCAGTGTTCTGGTGTATTTTCTCCCAAATGTCTGTACCTGTGCGTGTGTAGCAGTCTGCACGTTCCGCTGTCTCGTGCTCATCTCCGCTTAAGATTCCAGAGGAAGCATGGGTCATCTACCAGCATTTAATGAACACATTTGTGTGCATCTCTCCTGTCACGTTCATGTGCTGTAGTTTATGGAATACACGTAGTTGGAGATTTAGATCACTTCCAGTTTGTGCTTCAGGATAGTTTGCTTGAAGTAGAATTGTAGGGCTCTTGACACTGATTACCAAATTGCTTTCCTGAAAGGTCGTTCAAGTTGTATAGTACTGGGGGCTGGGAGGCACAGCCCTCTCAGGGAGCTCCCACGATGGTGGTCAGCTGAGCTGGGAATGCGTGGCATCTTTTTATATATATTTATATATATATATATATGTTTGCATTTCTTTGATTACTAATGAGGTGGACTATTTTATCTTGTTGGTCAGCCATTTGCATTTTTTTTTCCCTGTGATTTGGACAAAAGCCCTTTTAAAAGGCATACCTCAGGCTCATTCTTTGAACTTGACACTTTCTGGCTTTTCCTTGAAGGCCAGTTGCTTTAAGGATTTGCAGTGTCAGTTTGAGCTAAATGGGTCATTTCTGATGTTTGCTGGCACATCAGTCCTCTGAGTTGAGCCAAACTGAATTTACATATTAGGGCTGCATTTTTAAACAGGATCTGTGTCCAAAAGCAAGACATTAGCGATTAATTTACTAAGGTTATACCTACACATGTGTTTCTAATGTCACTGGTGCAACCCCTTTCCTTCAAGGAGTCTGTGTGCACCAGAGGTAAGACCAGTTATCATGTAAGTTGATATGTTCAGAAGTCACAGAGACACGTGCATTCCACTCATCTCCTGTTTCCTAGTATGCTTATCAAAAGTCAGTATTTTTATAGAATGACAGCTGTAGGAAAAGCAGATTCTTACGTTAGCCAATAAAAGATCTTTAAAATAAAATTATAAATTGGCAAACTTGTCAATTTGTTTCCACTCGTCATTAGCCAAAGTTCAGTGTTTCCAAAGGATGTGTATATATGCATGAGTGTGTGTATGTGGGTGACATATGTCTTCTCATACAAATGAATTAATCGAGTATCGACTTTGCGACAGGCTCTGTGCTGCACGTGAAGTAGGGAACCATTTTATCAGACGATTGGGCACAGAATTTTCTAAAGCTCTCTGAAGCCCTTATTCAGAGAAACGCTGTGATAATATGGGGGTGGGATTCCTGTCCTTTTACAGCATCGCAGGTGGAGTGCCGTAGTGGTGTCTGGGCAGTTTTGCTCAAAAGTACATTGATTAGGGAAGAGGCTATCCAGGGCTTGAATGAGTCATTTCCTGCCGAGTGTCAGTAGGTGAGATAATCCACGGGGAAACGGCCATTTTCTCCAATATCGGGCATTTCCTTACGACTCAAGATTCCATTTCCTGTCTGTTTTCGTACCCCAGACTCAGAGTTTTCTTTGTTCTGCGGCGTGCAGTAGGCCCAGAAGTCGAGAATGGGGAACAGCAGACTTCTCTCCCGTGCCTCTCCGGAATGTGGGTCAAGGTCGATGACTTTGAATTTGGACTCAGTTTCACAGGGCGTACAGGTGCGCACACACAGTGCCCGCATCCGCCAGAGTGGCTTCCTTCCCCTTCCTCCCGCTCCGTCACCGGGGTGGTGTGTTAGTGGTTCCACTGAACCGAAGGCTGTGGTGATACTCCTGTTGCTAAAACAAAGACAATCGCGTCCCTGTCTGTGGTCCCTGAGGACAGGCATGCGGTGGGCCCCCCTCGCCCCCAGGCTCCAGCCCTGTAGGCGAGGGTTCTCCATGTGTAATGGGCGTAATGGGCATAATGGGCGGGGCTTCAGTCATTAGAATCATGAAGTGTTCCCTGAAAGTTAGGGGCAGAGAACGTCAGACCTGAAAGAAGACTTAAATGTAACGCTAATAACAAGAGTGACGAATGGTAGTCCTGGCGAAGGTGTTTTGTTCTTAATTTAGTGGCCCAGTGGGACCTGAGCTCTGCTGTTTTGTCTCCTGCACAAAGCCGGTTGCTTAGCATCGTTGCCTTTGTGATCCTGTGGCCACGTGTGAGGAAGTGCGACACCGGTATCGTGAGGTCACCCCCATTTTGGAGATGAGGGAGCTTCAGCTAACCTGGGTCCTTACCTGGAAATGAGACCTGTGCCACCTGCTGAGCCCGGAAGCTCCAAACTCAGAATGTATAATGAGCCCAGAGTTGAGCCTGGGGCTCTTTGCTCACCCCAGGGGTGACCTGCGGATGACCTTGGTGTTCTGAGACTCGGGCTTTCACCTGCACCTTGCTCAGGTGTCTGATGGAGCTTCTAGTGATTCACAATATTAAAACATAACTTCAAACGCAAAATTGCTTTTTTTCCGAGAGAAAGCTAGTCTTCGACTGGAATGGTTTGTGATGATTAATGTGTTTCAGATTGGTCAAGGAATAAAGAAGTTGTTATGGCATATAATTAAAAATTGGCAGTGGTCACAATTAAAGCCAGAATCCTGTGGCCAAAACAAACTGTCTGTTTTCATCTGGTGACCACCATCAGCATGTCGGAGCCTACAGGCACCTAGAAGCGATCTCCATGGGTGCTGTGCAGTAGAACTAGAGCATAATTTAATATGTAATGATACAATAATACGTTCTGTTTCACTCTCATTCCATTTCAACAAGTGATCCCTGTGAAAAATTATCGAAAAGATATTTTCTGTCTGTCTTTTTTTCTACCATCTTGTCTGTGAAATTCAGTGTGTAATTTGCATTTACAGCCCCTGCTGTAAACGTGGACTCCTACGTCGGTCCAGTTGGAGACTCTGAGGTTCATTATCTAGAACTGTGAAAACTAGCTCATGATAATGAAAAGTAATTTTGAAGAAGAAACTTAATACCGTTTTTAGGAGGAGATAGTTTTAAACTTTGATAATTTATTAATATGTGGTGTTGGTTAAGACAAAAAGTGTTGTGGGCATGTAATTTAAAAATCTGCATGAGGACCAGTTACGGAGGAATCATCTGGCCTGGGAAGACCGCATATCCCTCCATCCTGCAGGCCACAGTCAAAGGATTTTTCTTAGTAGCTGTCGTGACCTGCTGTGTCCAGTCAGGTAGGCACTAGCCATGTGGAGCTGTGGTACCTGAAATGTGGCTAGTGTCACTGAGGGGTGGACTTTAAAATTGCATTTCCTTTTAATTGATTTAACTTTAAATGTCAGTACTTGGCTTAGTTATTGGAAAACATTTAAGTATGTTGGGAGTTATGTAGATAATGTGATCTGTGATTTCACGTCTACATTTTCTGAACTATAATAGCAGTTATGTATTTCCAATGAAAATTTAATTTCCTAATCGAGATGTGTCATAGTGAAAAGTACACATTGAAGATTTTGGAGATTGAGTTAGAAAAAGGAACCTGAAAGATCTCAATTAATTTTCGATATGGAGTACATGTTGAAATGAGCTATTTTGCGTATATATTAAATTTCAATGTATTATGAAAAGTAACTTTACAGGTCGCAACATGTTTGAAATTTAAAGCTCTACAGAAGCTGACCTGTTTCTTTTGGACGGTGCAAGTCTCCCTCCGAGTTCTCCTGTAACGAAGGAAGTAATGCTCAGAATTACAGGCTCCTGGTTAATGATCACATCCCAGACCGTGCTTTCACCTCCCCTTTGAAAAACATTCTGTACATTCCACTGAGTCATCTTGATGGTTTGTCTGGCTCCACGTTGGGCTGTTTTCAAGCATGGCCACCTCAGCCTACCCCCGCCTACCCCCACCAAGCTCCCCTGGTATCGGGAGTTGGCCCCGAGAAGGCAGGGCTCGTCTCACTGGAAAGGGAGCGGGCCCTCCATCTGCACTGTCTTTCTTATCCCTACGGCATCCCTATGAGATTAAAAAAGGCGAATCCCATTGTACACTCAAGATGAAGGGCGTCCAAGAGGTTGCATCACTGACCCTGACAAAGGAAACTTGCAGGTTCAGAGTCCGGGATGGAGCCCAGGGATGCTTCCTCTGACAAAGGCGGTTTTTTTCAAGCTTTGTTTAGGCAGCGCCGCACCCCAGGGCTCTAAAGAAATAAAATTTGGTGCCACATGCAGAAGAAGGAAGTTCCCAAACGGAGGAGCCGGTGATATTTGCTGACGGCGGCACTGTGATGTGAGGAGCACGCTCAGGAAGCCGCGAGTTTGACTTCTCCTCCTAGTCATCGGCCAGAACTGGGTTGCATGGAAAACAGGTCCTGTGGGGAGGGTGTGGCCGCGTGCCCACATGAAGTCCAGCTGTCCTGTTCTCCAAGGATGGAGGGCGAAATGGGTGAGGGAGACTGGCCGACTGGGCTCGAGGCCCTGTTCTGTCTTGCGAGTTTCTGCCCGGTCCCCAGAGACCTCTCTCTCTGTCCACAGAACGGACGAGGATCTCTCCTGTGTTCTAAGGGCTAAATGGAGTAGCCAAGACGAAAGGGAGGCTTTCTCTTTTTTTCCTGTCCTAGGTCAGACAAGATCGAACGCAGTGTTGGGAGTTACTGTTGACATGAGTGCGTGGTGTGTATGTCGTGGCCACCTGGCGCAGGAAAGGACTTGATCTTCTGTCTTTGTGGTCTTCCCCCTAGTACCACCTCCATCCGCACAGCTTGTTGCGAAATATTTGCACCCATTAAGCTCTCCATGAACCATTCTGCTCCTCAGTCATTTGCATTCACTTCCTCTCTCAGCGTCAAACATTCAGCCAGCCAGCCTGTGTTTATTGAGCACCTACGGTGTGGACATCCGGAACTATGTTAGATGCAGGGAATATAGCAGTGAACAAAGCAGACAAAAATCTTCTGTTCTAGTGGGTTGAGAAGTAAGTGCTCCGTGTAACATATTAGATGTGGTGCTACAGACGAGAGCCGGGGAAGTCACTTTGCTGTCAGTTATATTGCATTTATGTATTTCAGGGACCAGCGGTGTTTATCAAAAGGCAGATACAGTCACTCGCGCCCTCCAGCACTGCCGCCAAAGCAGAATGCAGTAGGAGTATTGAAGTACTGAGTGCTTTTCAGTGTTATTCTGGTATATTTCAGTTCTTTTCTTTATGATTTTCAGCCGTGGAATTAAAAACTCAAGTTTTTAAAATCTTTATTTGTTTCTTGAAAGATAGGTAAAACACCATTTTCCGTTATATAACAGCACTTGGTTGAGAAAAAAAAAACAAAACCCTGCACACTTTTTAATGTACCTTTTCCAATTAGAAAAATTGTAAAGTGAAATTGATTTCTCTTGGGGTTTTTGCAGAAATTAGCAAACATAATGCTTTTCCCTGAGCAGGATCTTGTTTCAACTACTGAGAGGCTTGTGATCAGGCAGGTGGAGTGAGGCGAGCTGACGAGTAAGAAGCCCCGGTTTTGTTTCAATCCATCTTCTGACCCAGTAAGGAGAATCCAGGCTGCATTTTCTTACAGTGGCTCTTACGGAGCACTTTTTATTAATACCAAGCCTTTGGTAAAGTATTTTGCTTTCGAGAGGCTTCGTGAATCCTCATCACGTTTCCCCAGTATATTGGTTCTAAGTGCCCCCCTGACCTGCCGCGCTGAATTTCCATTCGGTGAGAGCGGTTTCTTTAAATGGGGGTTTACGGCCCCTAGACTTTAGAAGAGATTAATGCAGTCAGACCAAGCTGTTTGAGGGTCCGGTGTATATGGATTGCTTCCTCACATTTATGGTGACTTGGACACCCCGATGTCCACGTGGCAGCTGATCGAGTGGCGACAAGGGCTTTTACATGCGGGCTTCATCCACGTGGCAGTGTTCTGAGTAATCGAGCCACTAATATCCAGTAGGAGCGGTGTAATAGGGGAGACGGGAGGTACAGCGCCTGCGTTTTTAATTTGATTTTAATTCGACCTGTTGTTTTTGGCCTCTTTGGCTAATTTTTTGGTGTCAGCAGGTACTGCCTTGTGAGGTAGGCGTGATGATGGACTGGTGTTCCTAATGATTCTTCTTCTCATTTTAATAGACACCCTGGACATCCTGAGCCTGTTTGTACCTGATCATGTCGCTCTTGTTTCCCTCGCTTCCTTGTCCATCTCTGCGCTGAGGGCGGAGACCATTGGGTCGTAGCAAAAGGCTGTGGGCCGGCGAACAGAGTGCCTTCTAGGTAGAATGGAGGTTGAGGTTCATTGAGATTCTGTGACTCAGACCATCCTTGGGGATTTTTTTTCTTGTGTGTGTGTGTGTGTGTGTGTGTGTGTGTGTTTCCCATCTTGATGAGGAAGATGCCCTAAATACAAATACGCTATGGTAATTACCGTACGTCGCTAGCGTGTCACCTGACCTGCTAATTAATAAAGCTGAGTGCCATATGGTAAGTGTTTTATTCTGTTAAATTTAGGCAGAATATATTTGTTTGGAACAAATATATTGAGCCATTATTTTTTAAGGACAGTAGCTTTAGAAGATGGAAACATTAACACTTGGTGCATCGCCGGCCTCCCTGCAGTGATGTCCAGAACCTATCTGAACAGTCCTCGAACACTGGAAAGATAAAGCGAGATTGAGTTCCGACCAAAAGAGTGAAGGTGTCTTGTAGACAACTTAGGAGCAAGGGGGGAAGTTAACCTTGTATAGAACATGAACACGGGCTGCAGGAAAACCGCATAGATTCCCATAAGGGGACAGAACGGGTTTCTGAGCATTATTCACATATGGGGCTGGGTAGTTCTCGGCGGTGGGGCTGTCCTCTGCGTTGTGGGGTGTTGAGCTGCAGCCCCGGGCACCACCCACCAGGTACCAGTAACTCTCCCCGCAGCGGTTAGAACAACCCAAACTGTGTCCATAGAGCGCCCAGTGTCCTCTAGGGGAACACCACCACCCCGCTGATGAGAACCTCTGGAATAGACATGTAAGTGCAAACAGGTATAAGGGTCTTAGGTCTGGCATCTGGAGGAGGCGTGAGACAATATGAGGAAGCCATCCCAGCGATTGTAGTTGGTCCTTCCACGCGCTACACACGGGATCCCTGGGAGCCCAAGGTGGCTGTGAGCAAACCATTCCTCTTGGGGTCAGGAAGGCTCTATCTCACCGACGTTGGGAAGAAATGAGTTTTAAGCATCCTTCGAAGGTGGAGGTGAAGAGGTTAAGGGACTAGGTCAAAGATCAGCATTTTGTCTTCTATTTAAAATGTATTCTATTTCCGAGGCACGCATTTCCCTTTGCAGATAGCTGCCTTTAGGACAGAATGTTCGTGAAATGAGTTTTTATAAGCTGACATTTCACAAGGTGGAAAACATTTCAGTTTGAATTAACTTATTTCAGTTTTAGTGAAAATAATCGTAATTTATGTTACATATTAGGCACTTGGACACATTTTGTAAAGGAGCTTCAGAGGATTTGGGGGGTGGTATCTGGAATATTGTAGTGATTTTACTGCGTAATTTCACATTGTGAATCTCTAGCCATAGAACCTTGGGCTTTCTCTGGACTCCAGAAAGTAGGCAGTCACTGCTAGCTATGTAGAATTTCATGGTGTAAGCACAAATGACTTCTTGATTTATACCCATGATAAATGCATGTTCATCACCCAGAGATATTATAGGGAGTTTTGTGTGAAAAGACAGAAGTCGGCCGCTATCCCCCTCCCCCAAAATCTGGCCTGAGCATTGCCGTGTTCATTGAAAAAGTCAGTAAAAGCTGGGAATCCTAAAAAAGGAGGCATACACATCTTCTGCGTTCTGTTGTTTTCCCTTAAAGCATGTGAATGCCCAGTCATCTGCGAGTACTCGGAGGGCCGACTTCCCCTTTGCTCCGAGGAGTCCCAGCCAGAACTCCCCCAAGAGACTCCACCCAGAGCGCCTAGCGCCTTTTGCAGGGTTTCTAGCTTCTGGTCCTCCCACATGAAAGCAGCACAGAAATCTCTGGTCTGCATCTCACCAGACTTCCCCTGTATCCCCAGCCTGCTTGGTTGTCTTGCCTGCACCGAATCCGTCTAAAGGGACTTCAAGTTCATTTCTGGGAAGAGCTGGTAACAGGTTCCTTGCGCACTCGTACTTCCTGTGTTTGGGTGATGTCTCCGTAGTTTGTAGTTAACAGGAGCGAGGCCAGCCGAACACAGCTGAGCAGCCCTGGATGGGTTTGGGGATACTGCGTGTCTGAAGGATATCCCGGCCGCTGGGAGTAGCAGAATCCTTCACAAGAACTGGCCGCGACTTATCTTCCAGTTGTTAGACCATACAGTGAAGAGCGCGGTCTAGTCGTGACGTATGTGTTGGACTAACTTGGTTGTAAGGTTTATGTGATAATGATACTAAACTCTCACATGTAAGTAACAACGGGGAGGCACCGCCGTCTGCTCATAAGGGTATAAATTTGGACGGCTGTGATCTCACCCAGCTTCTGCTTCTACCCTTACCTATATGATTATCATTGACGCTTACGATAAAGCCCTGCAGGACCCGAAAATGGTGCATGAGTCATCAAGAAGGAAGATGCAATATTCAGTGGAGTTTGGTGTTAAGTGCATCTTACTGTATTCGGAAGGTGTTGTGTTTTTTTGGTTGTTGTTGTTTTTTGTGGGTTTTTTTGGTGCTTGTCTGTTAAGTTTCATTCTTGTTCAAAGCACAAAGCTAAGCTTTGTGGATTTGCGGGTACTGAGCCAGATGCCCCGTGAGCTCGGGTGCAGGTGCTGATGCCCTGGCCTGCTACAGCTGGACAGGCAGTAAGCGGAAAAACAGACAAGGTGCTTGGTAACGACACGGTCCGGGAAGGTCAGGAGCAGGGTCATGTGTCCGAGTGACTAGGGTGGAAGGGGTTCCATGGTAGAAGTAAGAAGGCCTCTTAATGAGGAGATGGTTGAGTTGAAGTCTTGGGAATGCACCTGGGAAGAGCCAGAAGAGAGCTCGGGAACAGCACGTGCAAAGACCAGGCAGTAGGACCGAGCTTCAGGAACATGAGAGGTGAAAAGCTAGACTGGGCAGTTGTGATATGATGGGAGTAAGCATCCGACAAGGGGATGGGATCAGAGCTGTGTGCCCGGAACAACTATCGGTAGTAATAATGGTGGTGAGTTCCGACTTGAAACCCTCCAGTGCCTTCCCACGGCACCAGCATGTGGCCAGCTCCTGGGCCGGGGAGGGACCATAGTGGCTGTAGGCCGCTCCCAGGCAGAAGACCGGTCTGATTTTCCACTAGTGGAGCTCCGTGGGGCCAGGAAGGAAAGCCCAGATTTGGGATACTTCAGCAGAGATCACCGCAGATGTCCTGGGTACAGGAGGCCGGAAGGGAGGTGTCATCCGCTGGGACAGCAGGTGGGAGGAGGGTCGCGTTGGTGTTGGTGTGGGAGGTGGGTGCAGGGCCCCATCATGGACAGGCTGTGTTTGTGTTGCTGGTTGGACTTCCACGAGGACACGTCGTGTGGGACGAGTGTGGAGCTGGGAGGGCCAGGACCAGAAATGCATCTGGGGGCTCAAGCCAGAGACAGGGTATGTTCTCTGGGGGGAGGTGAATGGCGGTTCAGGCCTGCCTCGAGGCACTGACAGCACAGTCAGTGGGAGGGGCCCAGAGGTCAGAAACGATGCCTTTCAGAAGCTTCACTAACGTGCCACAGTCATTTGATAACCCCTTGTATTTTCGTAAAGATTGACACAGGCTTGTAGAAGATCAGAGTTGAGTGAACCGCCACCTGGAAACCTCCTGAGAGAAATTTGTTAATGTCATCCTCTTACTAACTCCTTTCTTGTTTCAAAGTACGGGGAACAGCTTCCACTAAGAATTATGCCGACATGTCCTTTATTCCCCCTGAAGCTTTCATCTGAGGTAGGGAGAAATGATTTGGCTGAGATTAATTAAATCTGAATACCTGTTGTTTTTCTCAGGCTTCTAGAGCTTCTGCCAGTAACCACAAGGACGGTGCTGAACATCATTTAACAGCATAGTGTGTTCAACTTTTTTTTGAATGGCTTTTATGATCTTGATTGAACAAGAACTTCTGTCCCATTTCCCAGCTGCAAAGATTAATACGAATTTAATTAACCAAAATGTGTGATTCTGCTACCATGTAGCTAAATTCCCTGTGGACAGAAACTGGCCTAAGAATTTCCGGGTTTGACTAATGTGCAGATATTTCAGAAAGTACCAAGATTCTGAGATTGTTTCTAGAGAACGGCTCTGTTCCAGCAGGAAGTATGTCAGAGAGTCAACAATGAATCTGGAGAGAACAGAGTCCATTTTGTGTTTCCTGGTTAAGGGTTTGAGGCTGGCTCAGGAAGAGAAAGTGGTCCTTTTTTCTTGACATTCACTCCAAAATAAGATGGCTGATGTGCGATTTAACTCTCATCACCATTTTGATCTAAGTTTTTTTTTTTACCAGCAAGTCTGGTCTTTGGAAGAAATGCATTTGCACTGAAGGTTGATTTTCTTTGAGATTTTCTTTTACTATGGTATAAATACACAAAATACAGAATTTCCCATTTGGGGGCACCTGGGTGGCTCAGCTGGTTGAACGTCCGTCCGACTCTTGATTTTAGTTCAGGTCATGATCTCGGGGGGCTGGGATCAAGCCTTGTGTCGGACACCGTGCCGAGTGCCGAGTCAGCTGGGGATTTCTCGCTCCCTCTCTCTGTGCCCCTCTCCCAGCGATGCTCACTCTCAAGTAAATAAATCTTTTAAAAAATTAAGAAGAAAACATGGTCAAAATGGTAAATTTTAAGTATACAGTTTAGTGGCATTATGCAGATTTCACTGTCCATCCCCAGAACGGTTTCGTCTTCCCACATTAAAACTCCGTAGCTGTCAGGGCGGTAACTCCTTGTCCTCCCGCCCACCTGCTCGCTCCGCCTTCTGTCTCTGTAACGCCGCCAGCTGCCGCGTCAGCTGCCGCACACGGGTGGGGTCACACACTCTTGCCCTTTGGTGTCCGGCTCATTTTCCTTGACGTGACATCCTTGTTCACCCACAGTGTGGCGCGTATCAGAATTTTGTCCTCTTCAGAGGCTGACTAGTACTCTGTTGTGTGTACACGTGCATGAGTGTGTTGTGTGTGTGTTTATAATTTATACAAGCTTGGTGGATCCGTTCATCCATCGGTGGGCATGTGGGTTATTTTCCTCTTTTCGCTGTTGGGAATATGTTGCCGCTCTACGAACACCAGGGTCCAAATATCTCCTCAGCTGCTTCCTTTCAGTTCTTTCGGTTCTATACCTAGAAGAGGCATCGCTGGGTCACGTGGTGATTCAATATTTAATGTTTTGGGAACCATCACACTGTTTTCCTGAGGGTTCATTTCGAAGTAATCTTTGGGAGATGCGATGGAAATGGCATCCGACCATGACTCATGGGATCCAGCAGCCGAGCTCGCGAACGCCCACAGGCCAGAATTAGCCCAGTGCCTCCTTTCCTACCGTCAACAAGCTCAGGGTGGTTTTTACATTTTTAAATATCAAAAAAAGAATAGTGTCTTGATACGTGAACGTTCTGTGAAATTCAGATTTTATTGTACATCACTAAAGTTTCGTTGGAACGCAACTACCCCTGTTGGTGTGTGCGTTGTGCATGACGAAGGTAGACGATTGTGACAGAGAAGTCCTCTGGGCTGCGAAGTGGAAACTCATTACCCACATATGCTTAAAGGACAAGTTTGCCAGCCTCTAGGCGAACAGGTTAGGCTCATGAGAGGTCAGACAAGCATATTTATGTCTGTTGACCGCTGCGCCTACAGAGCACGGGCTTTTCCAAGGGTCTTTGTAGGTGCAACATGCATCCACCTCATTCGTCACCCGGTTCTAAACCTCACTTCCATCCCTTTTTCATGTGGAAGCCTCCAGTGCGCATTGCCGAGGTCCCGCAGAGGTGTAGTTTAAATCCCCAGCCAAGTCGTTTTGTTTTTTTTTTCTCCCTAAGGTTTTATTTTATTTTATTTTTAAGATTTTATTTATTTATTTGGCAGAGAGGAAAATCACAAGTAGACAGAGAGGCAGGCAGAGAGAGGGAGAAGCAGGCTCCCCGCTGAGCAGAGAGCCCGATGCGGGGCTTGATCCCAGGACCCTGAGATCAAGACCCGAGCCGAAGGCAGAGGCCTAATCCACTGAGCCACCCAGGCACCCCCCTAAGGTTTTATTTTTAAGTAATTTCTACACCCAGTGTGGGGCTCAGACTCACAACCCTGAGATCAAGAATGTTGCAGGCTCTACTCAGCGAGCCAGCCGGACGCCCTAACTAACCCCAGCTGAGTTTCAAGACTTGTGCATTTCAGATACGTGTCCTTTTCCATTCCCAGTTCCAAAATTTGCTTCTCTGTCCTGTCTTTTAAGGAATTCTCTCTTCCTGGCAAATAAGAGAGAAATCTCTGACTAATGAGGGAACCAAATTTGAGGATGATTTCTCAAAATTCACTTTTTTTCCCCCTCTGCTTTTTTGGATAAGGGCTGTGCCCTACTAAAAGGCAGTCTTCTATTTTTAATCTGTGATATTTCAATAAAACCATGTAAATGTCATACTTGGAACTGTAGGGTGTTTTCAACTTTTTTTTTTTTTTTTTTTGCAAAGAGCTTTTCTCTGCAGCAAGGGCTGTGTACGGGTTGTGAGAAGTTCTATTCACACAACCAGAAATCTGAAATAGCATCCGTTTCCACCCTTTAACATCTTCCTTCATTTTAGTGAAATCTTCAGAATATAATTTTAGGGTAACACTTTGCTCAGAGTTTAATTTGTGGTGAAACACATCCACGCCAGAGCTTCCTAATGGACCCAGACAGCTGTACCACAGGTACGGATACACTTAGACGGTGACCGTATTTACCCCCATGTCCCGTGTCTGCCGCCCCCCACCCCGGGGAAGAAGCCGTCCGTTTGCTTTCGTATCCATGAAATCATAGTATTTGTCTTTCTCTGACTTCACTTAGCATAATGCCCTGTAGTTGCATTCCCATAGGATTTTCTGTCCCTCACGAACATGATCTTAGGACCTCACAGAAGTTGAAACAGGCTCAAAGGAAAACAGGCTAAGCTTAATCTAGAAAGTACCCTGAAATTTTACTTTCCCTATATTTCCTTTTTAAAGGAAATGGAGCATTGACATTTTCTTTTTTTGGCGATTGTATTTGAAATTGTGTGTGCATGAAGAAGAGTGTTGCCCACTCGCCTGGTGAGATGACTCGGTGAAAGCGAGGAGGCAGGCAGGTGAAATCGTTCGGTGAGCGGAGCGCAACAGTCGTGCCCGCAGCGCCGTTCCGGAGTGCGAGTGCCCGCAGCTGGTCTGATCTGCTGTTGGTCTGAGCCGGTTTGTTTTCTCATCTGACTGTGCTCACTTTCTTTCTCAAACACACTTGCTCATTTAAAAATTCAGTTGTTCGAGAATCAAGTAGTATGTTTCCATGTAAGGAAACCACAGATAAACGGGATTATGTTCCAGTTGAAAGGAAAACTAGATTCCCTCATACGTTTACTTGTGTGACAGTTTTAGCCCCTTTAAAGAAACCTCCTGAAACGTGTTCCTTTTGAGTAGCGGCGTACATGTTTTTAGGTTCATCTTGGCTTTTTAATTTTTATTTATTTAAAACATTTCTCGTGGCGGTAAAATACAAACAAAGTTCATCTGGTTTTGTATTTTCAGGTTCACGGTTTTACCCCCACCTTTAAAAACATGAGAGAACGATTAGTAGAACAGAAGGAGTGGGGCATTCTAGTGGCCAGGGTTTCACGGCCGTGGCTATGCTGCGGTTATAATCATAACTTCATTGTTACCCGTCTGCGTGCCTGGCTTTATATATATTTGGATATGCGCATCTGTGCAGTGTAAGTGTCCAGCGCTGTGCTGTGTGGCACAGAGAGGTTACGATGTTCGTCAGGAGACACACAGCTCCCATAGGGGATTCTGGGGTTTCGCCACGGCCGGCCTCACTCCGGGGCCGTGATGCTTCTGCGGGAGTCTGCCAGATTGCCTTGTAAAGGAGACATGACCCTTTCCCGGCACGGAGTGTAACTTCTGCGAAACAGACCACACTGGAATCCAGGGAGGAGGAAGCCAGCTAAGACTGGGTAAAAGCCCAGCGTGATGTACAGGGCAAGCAGAATTGAGGCCAGATTTTGACCTTCAGGGGAAATGGAGACCACTAGAACGACACAACGGGGCTTTCCGTCTTCTATTGCTAAGAGTCCCTTAAAAATGCACCCTGAAGACAGACATTGTTGGGGAGGGCGATGGGGTTTAGGGCCAGCCGGCCTGGGATTGCCTCCAGGTTCACACCTGACAGCACATTTGCAAAGTCTCTGGGCTGCTGGTGGGGGTGGGGAGGGTGGTGACAGTGTGGGGGGACAGCAGCGCCCTGAACTCGCGTTCCTGCAGCCTCGATGCTTCGCAGAGATGCTGGGTGTTTCTCTTTGCACCACACACAGACGTTTTGGCTGGCGTATTCCTGACGGGGCAAGACGAGATGCCTCTCTGCTTTATGGGACATCAGCACCCCAGCCCAGACTCCAGAGCCAGTGGGACCGTCAGAAGCCCTGGGGCACCTGGGGATTCTGATGACCCATCTGCGCTGAGCTGTTTGACTCACAGAAAGTTCAAAAGGCTTTAAATCGTATGTTCTTTTCTCTGTCACAAGAGTCCATTGCCCTTGTATTTTTTGGTATTTATTTTTATATTTCGTAAGGTTTTATTTTTAGGTAATCTCTGCACCCAACGTGGGGCTCAAACCCAGGACCCCAAGATCAAGGGTTGCGTGCTCTACTGACTGAACCAGCCAGGCATCCCTCAGTCACCTTTTTAAATTGTAGGGAAACACGAGTCGTCGTTGTCATTGTCTTCTGGTTTTTTGGTGGTTGTTGTAGTTGTTGTTCTTAAGTAATCTCTGTGCTCAGCGTGGGCGGCAAACTCCTGATCCCAGGATCAAGAGTTGCATGCTCTACCAGCTGAGCCCACCAGCCAGGCGCCCCGGAAACCCCGAGTTTTCTGGCAGATGTCATGCTAGGCCCTGCTCTGGGCACGAGGTGTGTTTCCTTTCAGTGTCCTGTGTCCTTCATTTATAGGGGACAGCTAGTGCCTGCCTGCCTCCCACGATTTACAGCAGAGTGCGTTTTAGTGAGGTGGTCGAACTCTTGGTCCTGCAAGCCAACTGCCTCAACTATTTGTTTCCCCAAAGGATTGAATACTGCACACTGCCCTTTGCAGCCATCGCACACGGGACTAAACCAGTGTCCCCGCGATTCAGTCCCATTACATCCAGGAAGAAGATGTGACTGTTTGGTCCTCGGGACCAAGAGAGCCAAATTGTGTGGCCTTGTGAGTTCCAGTCTTCCCTGGGCCGACTGAGCGGCACCCACCCTGGCAGTGGGTTCAAGGGAGCACCGTCAGAGCATGAGAAAGGAAAGTGGCTTGACAGGTCGCCGTTCTTACAGAGGTAGTGACAGTCAGTCATCTTAACGAATGGGGAAGTGCTCCTACTCAGTAGCTACAGACACGTGACATTGGGCCTGGTGTGAATGCACACTTTTGGGGTACGTCGTGTGTATCGCACTTGATTTTACAATCCCTGCTTCTAATAATCAGTGCTGCTTGTGGCCTCGCAACTGTCCAGGACCAGTGATGGAATAAGGGAGGCGTTACATCTTGAAGACGGAACAGCGGAGCGAAAGTGTTCGCAGGAATGACGGCGTGTAGACGCTTCTACATGGTGCTCACTGCTGAAGATTGGAATTCCGTGGATCAAAAAGCAGTCTTGTCTTTCACAGTCCAACTTCCTCAACGGACCGCGCATCCTGCCGCTTTCTTGGTGAGCTGATGACCTCATCCACGAATGAATGATCTCTGTATATAAGATATTTGATGTCGGTCGAAGACTCCAGTCAGTCTAGATTTTGGCTAACAAGACAGAGTGAGCAAAATGCAGAGCCCAGGATATCTCCCTCTCGTTCCAGCTGCTGGGGTCTAGACACCTGACCGGCTGTCAAAGCTTCCCTGGCTGGCAGAGCCGGATGTGAATTGGTCGGAAAAAATCAAAGCTCACAGAAAATCCAAAAATGAATTGAAACCAGTTGCTCGATGGTACAGGGTAAATGGCTGAATCCATTTCAGATCAGCCGATAGTGTTAGAGAGGAGCCGAGTGAAGTGCATGGAGCGCATTGTGCATCTGAAATCGATTTCTCAGAGCGTTTGGGACACTTCCCTTCAATAAGTTAAGTTAGCAGCTGCAAGTTCCTGTTTGTTTGCATTGTGCAGAATAAATTCTTACCTCCCCTCCATCCAGATGACTGGAAGGTGTGAAAGGGTGTGATGTGAAACGATGCGAGCACAGATCAAAGCCAGAACTTTGGGATTCAAATCCTACCACTTAGAAACTGCGGAATTAGTCTAGACCATTCCCTGAAACTCTTTTTTTTTTTTTTTAAAGATTTTATTTATTTGAGAGTGAGCAAGAGAAACAGAGCATGAGTGGGGAGGCGGGGCAGAGGGAGAGGTAGAAGCAGACTCCCTGCTGAGCAGGGAGCCCGATGTGGGGCTCAAACCCAGGACCCTGAGATCATGACCTGAGCTGAAGGCAGACGCATAACCGACTGAGCCACCCAGGCGCCCCCATTCCCTGAAACTCTTAAGAACTCAGCCTTTTTGCCTACAAGATGGGCATCACGAAGAGGGCCGCTGTGTTCCAGAATGGACATGAAGGGGCTTTAACAGAAGATACACTTCCTCCCCACGTGGGGGGAGGGCGGGGCGGGGTGTGATCGTGTCCAGGTGAGGGCAGAGCCTTGCTGCTCAGGGGCTTTCATGGTGGAGACAGCTGATGGATTCCTTAGTTACCGAATGAAGTATTTTTAGGTTCACGGTTTCCCCCCCCCATCTTTAAAAACACGAGAGAACGACTAGTAGAACAAAAGGAGGAATGAAGAGTCTGTACTTCCTAGACTGTATTTCTGTTAAAAATCAGAAGGTTACTGTAGAGGCCCTCCACATCGAGAGCCAGCAACCCAGAGTGACTTGGAAGACTTGCGACATTTTACCTTCGTACCAGGATTGGCCAGCCTCAGCTGTGTTGACGTTGGCGACCAGATAATCCTTTCTTGGAGGGGAGATGTCTTCTGTGCTGTAGGACGTTGAACAGTTTCCATGGCCTCTACCCATTAGATGCTGGTGGCATCTCCCCCTGACCTCGTGACAAACAAAAGTCTCTCCAGACATTGCCCTTGGGGCAGATGACCT
The DNA here is from genome assembly GCA_020311275.1 of Eira barbara. Taxonomy (NCBI): domain Eukaryota; kingdom Metazoa; phylum Chordata; class Mammalia; order Carnivora; family Mustelidae; genus Eira; species Eira barbara. The sequence continues at coordinate 278,961 of JAHRIG010000284.1, read as the reverse complement.
TCAGGGGTCATAACTACCTGCAGTTGAGAACCACTGAAAATCTCTCCCATGAACATGTGTTATTTCCATCATTTCAATGATATTTACTATTTTTTTTTTAATTTTTAAAGATTTTATTTATTTGACAGAGAGAGAGCAAGCACCCAGGCAGGGAGAGTGGTGGGCAGAGGGAGAGGGAGAAACAGGCTTCCTGCTGAGCAATGAGCCTGATGCGGGACTCCATCCCAGAACTCTGGGATCCTGACTTCAGCTGAAGGCGGGCACTTTACCGACTGAGCCACCCAGGTGCCCATTTAATGGCATTTAGAAACATGAAATGTACCCAGTGGAGTTAAAAACGTATCCATTCAGAAGCCTGCACACAGATGTTGATAGCAGCTTTATTCATCATTGCCAAAACCTGGAAGCAACCAAGATGAGATGACACTCAGGAAGTGAACGGATAAATAAACTGTGGTCCGCCATCCAAACGACACAATATTATTCAGCACTAAAGAGAAATGGGCTTGAACCAGGCCATGAAAAGTATGGGAGAACCTTAAATGCCTAGTACTAAGTGAAAAGAAGTCAGTCTGAATGACTCTAAATGACCCTATGACTCCAGCACTGGGCTGTTCTGGAAAAGGGAAAACCAGAAACAGTGTGAAAAGATCATTGGTTGCCAGGGGTTGGGGCAGGAAGAGATACTGAGACAACACAGGATTTTTTAGGGATTATACCGTAGGGAGGGATGCATGTGCATTCGTTTCAGTCCATGGAGTGAGCAGCACCCAGAGTGAACCCTTGAAGTAAACTGTGGGCTTTGGGTGATAGTGACGTGTCAGTTTAGGCTCGTCAACGTGAACTCACGGCTGCTCTGGTGGGGGATGTGGAGAGCGAGGGAGGCTGTGCGGGAATGCGTGGGAGATCTCTGGACCTTCTGCTCGCTTTTGCTGCGAACCTAACACTTCTAAAAACTGAAGTCTGTTTAAATATAATTTTTAAAAAAGATTTTATTTATTCTTTTGAGAGATAGAGTGAGAGAGAGAGAGAGCACGCATGCAGAAGCAGGGGGAGGAGCAGATTCCCCGCTGAGCAGCGAGCTCAATGTGGGACTCCATCCTAGGACCCTGAGAACATGACCTGAGCCGAAGGCAGAGGCTTCACCGACTGAGCCACCCAGGCGCCCCTTAAATACAATAATTTTTAAAGGCAAAATAAATGAAGGATGTCGTTTCCAGACCGATTCAGTTCTGTTTAATTTCACCCTTCTGTGACCCATGAAAGAACTGAGAAGCTCTAATGAAACTTTCTGCACTTGGGTCCTGAAAGCGTGTTAACTTGATGTGACATTTGCACGACTGTCCAGACGACTCCTGGGGGCAGCTGCGTGAAGGTCCCCAGGACCGGAAGCCTGTCCTACCATTTCCCCTTCGCTGTGCTCACTCTCCGTAACAAAGTGCACACTTGCTTTACTTCTGGAACAAAGCACTGCTTTCTTTGCACGTTGACTGTCTCAAGTCACCCGGATGCAATTTTAGGTTGTCTGTTTAAATTTAGTAATGAGTTGTGGGTGCACAGCTTAATACATCCAACAGCGTAGTGCCCCCAAGGCAGGGGTGGGCACACTACCGCCCAGAGGCCACCCCAGCCCACAGTCTGTCCTTGTAGATCAGGTTCTACGGAAGTAGCCCCACACCCATCTGTTCGCGTATTGTCAGTTCCTGCATTTGAGCTTCCTGCTGGAGGTGACTAGTTTTAACAGGGTCGGCTGCAGAGTCCAAGACACTTACTTACTCTTTGGCCCTGGAAAGCAAAAGCACGCTCAGCCCTGCTCATGGCCCTGGTATTTGCCCTCCATTGCCATGTCCAGGTAGGTCTCCCAACTTGTAAGCTCAACTTCCGAAAAGGGGAGGGGAGGGAAGAGAGGAGCCTGATTAAGACAAATGATAGAGAACACCGAGAACGTTTCATCTGAGTACTTTGGGGAGTTCCTGGGAGTTCCTCTACGTGTCAGAGTCCCATAATGGGCACCAGCGTGCATTTATTAAAACGCCTGGCTTGTACGCTCTTTCCCCGGATACAAAACAGCACGTTCTGTGTTTTGGAAAAGAAGTGTTAGTGGCGTCGTGAGGGAGGCACTCGACAGCCCAGGCCCGTGTAGCGTGCCGTACTGTGCCGGCTGCTCATGTGGCCAGGGTGCGGAGACTGTTTCTCAGGAAGCGGGAGGTTCGCTGGGGTTACACACCAACACCTGCTGGACAGTGGCAGGCAGGACTAGTTGGGCGTGAAGCTGCCGTGCCTTCTGGAAAGCCACTTCTGCCCCAAGCCTCCAAGTCTAACACCCCGGTCAAAGTGGTCTTTAGCTTGAACTTGTCTTCAAGAGCAGAGATGTGACCTCTCACCGTTACGTTCCTTAATCCATTACCGCGAGGCCTGCCTTCTGGGTGAACCGCGGACAGCGTCTGTGTGGTCACGCTCAGACTTCTTAAGGAGCAGGTGGTCGGGCTCTCTGCAGTCTGCAGCAGACCAGGGCCGCTGTGTCGCGCGACCGTCACGTGGGAACCCCTTACAGAGGGCAGATGCTGTCGATGTCCAGGAATCACTCTTTGTCTCATCTTCCTCTTTGTATTTTCTTCACCTTTAATGCGTCTTCCCCAGACTCGCAAGGCAGGTGAGAAGTGGAAGAAATCACGGAGGAGAATGCTAAATGGAGCATAATACACACTGTCAACGACACTACGGGTCAATGACATATGGCCAGTGGCATGTAAGGGATATACACACACGCGTAGCTGCATTCAGAGACGGAATACATGCTTGTCCGGAGTGGCTTGGTCATTGACAGCAGACTTTGATCTTGCCTTTTATACAGTCCCACAATCAGCCTTTTAATCAGAGTGGTAATACCACTGACCACTGGTTATTTGTTTCTATTTGTACCGTTCTGTGTTTCTGTTTCCCTTTGTTCCCACGTATGTTTGCATAAATTAAGCATTATTTGTTCTGATTCTACTTTACTGTTAATTTATTAGCTATACCTCTTTGTTTCAATTTTTAGTGGGTTTTTATTTTTGTAAGATTTTGTGTATTTATTGGAGAGAGCAGGCCCACAAGCTGGGGCCACGTGGGGAGGGGAAGAGAGAGAGGGAGAGAAGCAGACTGCCTGCTGAGCAGGGAGCCCAACCCAGGGCTCCATCCCAGGACTCTGGGATCATGACCTGAGTTGAAATCAAGAGTTGGATGCTCAACCGACTGAGCCGCCCAGGAGCCCCAATTTTTAGCGTTTCTCTCATGTTTGCAGTAACGGTCTTCAATTTGTCACAGTCTGCATTGGTCTCTCTTACCACGTCATGTGTAAGGACCTAACAGCGGTGTACATTTGTTCTTCCAATCCTACTTCTTGGTACTACTGTTATCAAACATTTTACTTTCATATGTTTAAGAAACCACAGTACAGTTACTAATTCTGCATTAAGCAGTTAATTATATATAAAAGAAATTTTAAAGTGAGAAGAAAATGTTTTCGTATTTATCCTGTGTTTACCCTTTCTGCCGCTCATCATTCCTTTGCAGAAATCCAGAGGTCCATCTGAGCTCATTATTCTTCCCCTTAAAGAACTTAATCAATTTTTCTTGTAGGACAGGCGTATTGGCATTGAATTCTTTCTGCATTTGTTTGTCTTAAAGAGTCTTTATTTTGCCTTCATTTTTGAAAGCTATTCTGTCTGAGAGTAGAATTTTAAATTGACACATTCTTTGAGTTCTCTGAAGATTTCATTCCATTGTCTTCTGGCTTACATCGTTTTTGACACGAAGTTTGTGAGTTTTGTTATCTTCCCCTCTGGGTGTAATTTGTGTTTTTTCTCCGGCTGCTTTTAACAGTTTCTTTTTACTGCTGATTTTCAGGAAATTGATTGTGTCTTGTTAGGGTTTTCTCTGGTGTTTATCCTGCTTGGGGTTTTGGTTCAGCTTTATGGATCTGCTCGATGGATCTGTTTTACCTTTTTAAACTTAGAATCTTCCAAACTTACTTGATCTTGGAAGCTTTGCTTTAAGTAATACACGTTATCATATCTGAAGAGTGGTGTTTTATGAACAGACACTAACATGAACCCTTCCCCATGTTTGGGCACCATGAAAATCAGTGTTTACTAGTTCTGCATGCTTTGTAACTCTGTACTGTGTACTCGGACCATAGAGAATGGGGTGATACAGAGAATGGGGTGATACAGAGAATGGGGTGATATAGAAAGCTCTTGGACACGTCCCTGGTCGTGTGCAGAGTGTACAGACAGGGCTTGCAAAAGGGGTGTCAACCATAACTGTCTGTGTGTGACTGCCAGCTGTGCCGGCACACTTCACTAGTAGCCATTTTTCGAGCTTTCTCATGTCTGGACAGTAATGATCCATTGCCTAGTTCCTGTTCCCTAAAGGAGAATAGGGCACACCCAGGATTACCGCCTACGGCTAACAGTAGTAAAATGTTAGTTCCAAAAACATCCAGTCTAAATGTTTTCTGTAGGCACGGGACAACATATATTGTCATTTGACCATGCAGACCTTTCTTTAAAGATTTTTTTTTATTCATTTGAGAGAGAGAGAAAGAACGAGAATGAGTGGGGGGAGGGGCGTAGGAGGAGGGAAAAGCAGACTCCCCGCTGAGCAGGGAGCCTGACGCGGGACTTGATCCCAGGACCCCGGGATCATTACCTGAGCCAAAGGCAGATACTTAACTGACTGAGCCACCCAGGCACCCTGACTATGCAGACTGTGTTTAAAAGAAAATGTTTTAAGATGTTCCTTGTTTTTAATTTATGTGTTTATGGCATAAAGGCTTATTTTTGAAGAACATCAAAGGTTAGGGCCTTGGAATTTGTGTACCAAGTTAGCATCTTTTACCACTAAGAATATAAAAACATTTTTCCTGGATCATAGTATAACTTCAAAGGGAAGGGGTCCCTTTGGTGTTGTCTCTTTGGTGTTAACATATAAATAGACAAAGGCACACATCTACTACAGTGGCAAGAATTAATCCACCTAAATTAACGGTCTTCCAAAAGTAAGTTTATTTATTTTTTTTAAAGATGAGATAAGATATGAGGAAATAATTCAGGCATTGTGACTTTTCACTTTGTGGTACCCATTTTCCTAGTTCAGTGAGTAAAGAGAGAAATGAGGATAGTGACCTGATTAATTCCCAGTGGATAAAGGCTTATCTAGAACTGCCCTATTTCTTGATACTATTATAGTATTAAAAGTCACGTTTATTTTTATAAGTCATTACCATCTTGGCACTTGTGTTCGTTTTAGTCAAGTACCATCATCTTTAGATTTCAAGCTTCCAAAGTCTAAAAAAGTGTATTTTCAGTTTTCTCTTGGAGAACACCATCTTCCAATAGCAAAACCTCAATTAATTGGAATGTCTAGGGAGTGATGTGTTCAGTCAATCAGAAAATTGTCTTTTGAATTTCAACACAGTGTTGGAAAGCCATTCAGAGAGGACTTGGGAGCGTCAGGCAAACCACGGCATAGTGACCGTGAGGCGTCCTCACCCATGGGATGCCAGGGTCCTTGGAGGACCCGCTAGAAGTGCAGCTCGATGAAGAAGGTACCTCGCAGATTTCCTGCTGCCTGTGGCTCCCAGCGGTGAACAGGTCCTGACACCAGAATTGCGACATACTATGTGTGATCGCCTGGCGTGACATGGTCGTTGGTAGGGCCTGGGTACAGCAGTGAGAATGCGGCATGAGGTCCTGGGAGGCAGGCTTCTTTGATTATTTCATAAAGGATGGGATGAGTTTAAAGCACGTCGAACACACTTGGGCAGACAATGGTACAGTTTCGTGTTAACCACTATTGGTTTGTTTGTTTTTACTATTGTTGCTTTTTATTTTATTTTATTTTTAAGATTTTATTTATTTATCTGACAGAGATCACAAGTAGGCAGAGAGGCAGGCAGAGAGAGGGGAGAAAGCAGGCTCCTCCCTGAGCAGAGAGGCGGATGCGGGGCTCAATCCCAGGACCCCGGGATCATGACCTGAGCCGAAGGCAGAGGCTTAAGCCACTGAGGCACCCAGGTGCCCCTACTGTTGCTTTTTAATAGCTTCACAAAACCCAGTGTTTCCAGTCCTCTGGGACTGTGGAACCGTTCTTCGGGTAGTGCAGACCAAACGCATGCCAACCACCTAGACAGCCTCGTTCTGAGGAACCCGCTTTGGCAAACTCTTGCTTACTTATCTTAAACCTTGGGGGAAAAAAACCAAACCAACCAACCTTGGGCCACTTGGCTTCCCAGTTCATCTGGTTCTTGGTTTTCCTGGCAGCAGCTGTGCACGTCATCATCTCCAGTCTGTGGATAGTGGAAGCGCTTGCTGGAGGGGGACTCTGCCCCCACGTGTCTATCCCAGCAGCCATTCCCCATGTATTGGATTCAGAGGGGGAGGAATGCTGGCGTGACTTAGCAGGGTGGTTCTGGCTGGGCCTCTCTCAAATTGCAGCCAAGAGGTCAACCGGGGCTGCAGTCATCGGACAGTTTGACCGGGGCCGGATGGCCTGCTGCCAGGCTGGCTTCCTCATGTGGCTGGGGGGTGGCGCTGGCTGTCTGTAGGAGGCCTCAGTCCTGGGCCATGCTGGCTTCTCCATAGGCAGAGAAAAAAAAAACACTTCACGGTGCATATTGGATTGTAGTCTACCAAGAAATCGAATTAATATTTATATGCTATGCATTTAATTTATGACCGGTAAAAAGGTATGTTTGTCCCTTTGACCTAGAGATCCACGTGGGTTATTTGCGTTGAAAATTTGGGCAGTAACGAAGGAAGCTTTTATGGCAGTCGCCGGAAGCACCCCCAGACGCTGCCTTCTGAATCTAAGACTTGCGTGACAGCATTATTTCACCTTCTGATATTTCACAGTAAAAATCAGAAGTCATGAAGAGAAGACCTTAGTCTAAAACCCGTTCTAGTGAAGTTTCTCAACCGTAGCATTATTGCCATTTTTGGGCAAATCAGTCTTTCTTGTGGGGAGACTGTCCTGTGAGGTGGATGTCCCGTGGCCTCCCTGGTCTCTCCCACTCGTTGCCGTTGGACCCCCTTCCCCAGGTGTGACAGCTGACAGTGTCTCCAGACTGCACCTGCTGTACCCTTGGGTGGAGGCACCGGCGGCCCTGGTGGAAACGACTGTGTTAGGATGTGGGTGCGCTATGATAATCGCATGCTGTTATGAGGTGTCATGTACATGGATCGATATCAGATTTCAGTATTGCATTTGAGAAGGTCCCTCGACAACCATTGTCAAATTCAGGTGTCGCTGATGAATCTGAGTGGAAACGTGAGCAGCCCTGACCTCAGAACTTGGTGCTAAACTGGGGAGGTGGGAAAGGGGGGGCAAGGGCAAAGCAAAGCCGATCCCGTTTCTCTGGTTGCCTGATGCACTTGAGGAGCGCCTGTGTGGGAGGGTGGTTTGCTTTGCTGCAAGC